>CANNZV010005577.1:0-25701 GCA_947561585.1 Caprella mutica
CACGAATAACTACTGCATTGTTGACAAATAACTACTGCACTATTGACAAATAACTACTGCATTGTTGACGATTAACTACTGCATTGTTGACAAATTACTACTGCATTGTTGACGAATAACTACTGCATTGTTGACAAATAACTACTGCATTGTTGACAAATAGCTACTGCATTGTTGACAAATAACTACTGCACTATTGACAAATAACTACTGCATTGTTGACAAATAACTACTGCATTGTTGACAAATAGCTACTGCACTATTGACAAATAACTACTGCATTGTTGACAAATAACTACTGCATTGTTGACAATTAACTACTGCATTGTTGACGAATAACTACTGCACTGTTGACGAATAACTACTGCATTGTTGACAAATAACTACTGCATCGTTGACAAATAACTACTGCATTGTTGACAAATAACTAATGCACTATTGACGAAAAACTACTGCTTTGTTGACAAATAACTACTGCACTATTGACAAATAACTACTGCATTGTTGACAAATAACTACTGCATTGTTGTCAAAAAACTACTGCATTGTTGACAAATAACTACTGCATTGTTGACGATTAACTACTGCATTGTTGACAAATAACTACTGCATTGTTGACGAATAACTACTGCATTGTTGACAAATAACTACTGCATTGTTGACGAATAACTACTGCATTGTTGACAAATAACTAATGCACTATTGACGAATAACTACTGCATTGTTGACAAATAACTACTGCACTATTGACAAATAACTACTGCATTGTTGACGAATAACTACTGCATTGTTGACAAATAACAACTGCATTGTTGACGAATAACTACTGCATTGTTGACGAATAACTACTGCATTGTTGACAAATAACTACTGCATCGTTGACAAATAACTACTGCATTGTTGACGAATAACTACTGCATTGTTGACAAATAACTACTGCATTGTTGACAAATAACTACTGCATTGTTGACGAATAACTACTGCATTGTTGACAAATAACTACTGCATTGTTGACAAATAACTACTGCATTATTGACAAATAACTACTGCATTGTTGACGAATAACTACTGCATTGTTGACAAATAACTACTGCATTGTTGACAAATAACTACTGCATTGTTGACAAATAACTACTGCATTGTTGACAGATAACTACTGCATTGTTGACAAATAACTACTGCATTGTTGACAAATAACTACTGCATTGTTGACAAATAACTACTGCATTGTTGACAAATAACTACTGCATTGTTGACAAATAACTACTGCATTATTGACAAATAACTACTGCATTGTTGACGAATAACTACTGCATTGTTGACGAATAACTACTGCATTGTTGACGAATAACTACTGCAGTGTTTACAAATAACTTCTGCATTGTTGACAAATAACTACTGCATTGTTGACAAATAACTACTGCATTGTTGACGATTAACTACTGCATTGTTGACAAATAACTACTGCATTGTTGACGAATAACTACTGCATTGTTGACAAATAACTAATGCACTATTCACGAATAACTACTGCATTGTTGACAAATAACTACTGCACTATTGACAAATAACTACTGCATTGTTGACGAATAACTACTGCATTGTTGACGAATAACTACTGCATTGTTGACAAATAACTACTGCATTTTTGACGAATAACTACTGCATTGTTGACAAATAACAACTGCATTGTTGACGAATAACTACTGCATTGTTGACGAATAACTACTGCATTGTTGACAAATAACAACTGCATTGTTGACGAATAACTACTGCATTGTTGACAAATACCAACTTAATTGTTGACAAAAAACTACTGCATTGTTGACAAATAACTACTGCATTGTTGACAAATAACTACTGCATTGTTGGCAAATAACAACTGCATTGTTGACGAATAACTACTGCATTGTTGACGAATAACTACTGCATTGTTGACAAATAACAACTGCATTGTTGACGAATAACTACTGCATTGTTGACAAATACCAACTGCATTGTTGACAAATAACTACTGCATTGTTGACAAATAACTACTGCATTGTTGACAAATAACTACTGCATTGTTGACAAATAACTACTGCATTGTTGGCAAATAACTACTGCATTGTTGACGAATAACTACTGCATTGTTGACAAATAACTACTGCATTGTTGACAAATAACTACTGCATTGTTGACAAATAACTACTGCATTGTTGACAAATAACTACTGCATTGTTGACAAATAACTACTGCATTGTTGACAAATAACTACTGCATTGTTGACGAATAACTACTGCATTGTTGACGAATAACTACTGCATTGTTGACAAATAACTACTTCATTGTTGACAAATAACTACTGCATTGTTGACGATTAACTACTGCATTGTTGACAAATTACTACTGCATTGTTGACGAATAACTACTGCATTGTTGACAAATAACTACTGCATTGGTGACGAATAACTACTGCATTGTTGACAAATAACTAATGCACTATTGACGAATAACTACTGCACTGTTGACAAATATTTACTGCATTGTTGACGAATAACTACTGCACTGTTGACGAATAACTACTGCATTGTTGACAAATAACTACTGCATCGTTGACAAATAACTACTGCATTGTTGACAAATAACTACTGCATTGTTGACAAATAACTACTGCATTGTTGACAAATAACTACTGCACTATTGACAAATAACTACTGCATTGTTGACAAATAACTACTGCATTGTTGACAAATAGCTACTGCACTATTGACAAATAACTACTGCATTGTTGACAAATAACTACTGCATTGTTGACAATTAACTACTGCATTGTTGACGAATAACTACTGCACTGTTGACGAATAACTACTGCATTGTTGACAAATAACTACTGCATCGTTGACAAATAACTACTGCATTGTTGACAAATAACTAATGCACTATTGACGAAAAACTACTGCTTTGTTGACAAATAACTACTGCACTATTAACAAATAACTACTGCATTGTTGACAAATAACTACTGCATTGTTGTCAAAAAACTACTGCATTGTTGACAAATAACTACTGCATTGTTGACGATTAACTACTGCATTGTTGACAAATAACTACTGCATTGTTGACGAATAACTACTGCATTGTTGACAAATAACTACTGCATTGTTGACGAATAACTACTGCATTGTTGACAAATAACTAATGCACTATTGACGAATAACTACTGCATTGTTGACAAATAACTACTGCACTATTGACAAATAACTACTGCATTGTTGACGAATAACTACTGCATTGTTGACAAATAACAACTGCATTGTTGACGAATAACTACTGCATTGTTGACGAATAACTACTGCATTGTTGACAAATAACTACTGCATCGTTGACAAATAACTACTGCATTGTTGACGAATAACTACTGCATTGTTGACAAATAACTACTGCATTGTTGACAAATAACTACTGCATTGTTGACGAATAACTACTGCATTGTTGACAAATAACTACTGCATTGTTGACAAATAACTACTGCATTATTGACAAATAACTACTGCATTGTTGACGAATAACTACTGCATTGTTGACAAATAACTACTGCATTGTTGACAAATAATTACTGCATTGTTGACAAATAACTACTGCATTGTTGACAAATAACTACTGCATTGTTGACAAATAACTACTGCATTGTTGACAAATAACTACTGCATTGTTGACAAATAACTACTGCATTGTTGACAAATAACTACTGCATTGTTGACAAATAACTACTGCATTATTGACAAATAACTACTGCATTGTTGACGAATAACTACTGCATTGTTGACGAATAACTACTGCATTGTTGACGAATAACTACTGCATTGTTTACAAATAACTACTGCATTGTTGACAAATAACTACTGCATTGTTGACAAATAACTACTGCATTGTTGACGATTAACTACTGCATTGTTGACAAATAACTACTGCATTGTTGACGAATAACTACTGCATTGTTGACAAATAACTAATGCACTATTCACGAATAACTACTGCATTGTTGACAAATAACTACTGCACTATTGACAAATAACAACTGCATTGTTGACGAATAACTACTGCATTGTTGACGAATAACTACTGCATTGTTGACAAATAACAACTGCATTGTTGACGAATAACTACTGCATTGTTGACAAATACCAACTGCATTGTTGACAAATAACTACTGCATTGTTGACAAATAACTACTGCATCGTTGACAAATAACTACTGCATTGTTGACAAATAACTACTGCATTGTTGGCAAATAACTACTGCATTGTTGACGAATAACTACTGCATTGTTGACAAATAACTACTGCATTGTTGACAAATAACTACTGCATTGTTGACAAATAACTACTGCATTGTTGACAAATAACTACTGCATTGTTGACAAATAACTACTGCATTGTTGACAAATAACTACTGCATTGTTGACGAATAACTACTGCATTGTTGACGAATAACTACTGCATTGTTGACAAATAACTACATCATTGTTGACAAATAACTACTGCATTGTTGACGATTAACTACTGCATTGTTGACAAATTACTACTGCATTGTTGACGAATAACTACTGCATTGTTGACAAATAACTACTGCATTGGTGACGAATAACTACTGCATTGTTGACAAATAACTAATGCACTATTGACGATAAACTACTGCACTGTTGACAAATATTTACTGCATTGTTGACGAATAACTACTGCACTGTTGACGAATAACTACTGCATTGTTGACAAATAACTACTGCATCGTTGACAAATAACTACTGCATTGTTGACAAATAACTACTGCATTGTTGACAAATAACTACTGCATTGTTGACAAATAACTACTGCACTATTGACAAATAACTACTGCATTGTTGACAAATAACTACTGCATTGTTGACAAATAGCTACTGCACTATTGACAAATAACTACTGCATTGTTGACAAATAACTACTGCATTGTTGACAATTAACTACTGCATTGTTGACGAATAACTACTGCACTGTTGACGAATAACTACTGCATTGTTGACAAATAACTACTGCATCGTTGACAAATAACTACTGCATTGTTGACAAATAACTAATGCACTATTGACGAAAAACTACTGCTTTGTTGACAAATAACTACTGCACTATTGACAAATAACTACTGCATTGTTGACAAATAACTACTGCATTGTTGTCAAAAAACTACTGCATTGTTGACAAATAACTACTGCATTGTTGACGATTAACTACTGCATTGTTGACAAATAACTACTGCATTGTTGACGAATAACTACTGCATTGTTGACAAATAACTACTGCATTGTTGACGAATAACTACTGCATTGTTGACAAATAACTAATGCACTATTGACGAATAACTACTGCATTGTTGACAAATAACTACTGCACTATTGACAAATAACTACTGCATTGTTGACGAATAACTACTGCATTGTTGACAAATAACAACTGCATTGTTGACGAATAACTACTGCATTGTTGACGAATAACTACTGCATTGTTGACAAATAACTACTGCATCGTTGACAAATAACTACTGCATTGTTGACGAATAACTACTGCATTGTTGACAAATAACTACTGCATTGTTGACAAATAACTACTGCATTGTTGACGAATAACTACTGCATTGTTGACAAATAACTACTGCATTGTTGACAAATAACTACTGCATTATTGACAAATAACTACTGCATTGTTGACGAATAACTACTGCATTGTTGACAAATAACTACTGCATTGTTGACAAATAACTACTGCATTGTTGACAAATAACTACTGCATTGTTGACAGATAACTACTGCATTGTTGACAAATAACTACTGCATTGTTGACAAATAACTACTGCATTGTTGACAAATAACTACTGCATTGTTGACAAATAACTACTGCATTGTTGACAAATAACTACTGCATTATTGACAAATAACTACTGCATTGTTGACGAATAACTACTGCATTGTTGACGAATAACTACTGCATTGTTGACGAATAACTACTGCAGTGTTTACAAATAACTTCTGCATTGTTGACAAATAACTACTGCATTGTTGACAAATAACTACTGCATTGTTGACGATTAACTACTGCATTGTTGACAAATAACTACTGCATTGTTGACGAATAACTACTGCATTGTTGACAAATAACTAATGCACTATTCACGAATAACTACTGCATTGTTGACAAATAACTACTGCACTATTGACAAATAACTACTGCATTGTTGACGAATAACTACTGCATTGTTGACGAATAACTACTGCATTGTTGACAAATAACTACTGCATTTTTGACGAATAACTACTGCATTGTTGACAAATAACAACTGCATTGTTGACGAATAACTACTGCATTGTTGACGAATAACTACTGCATTGTTGACAAATAACAACTGCATTGTTGACGAATAACTACTGCATTGTTGACAAATACCAACTTAATTGTTGACAAATAACTACTGCATTGTTGACAAATAACTACTGCATTGTTGACAAATAACTACTGCATTGTTGGCAAATAACTACTGCATTGTTGACGAATAACTACTGCATTGTTGACAAATAACTACTGCATTGTTGACAAATAACTACTGCATTGTTGACAAATAACTACTGCATTGTTGACAAATAACTACTGCATTGTTGACAAATAACTACTGCATTGTTGACAAATAACTACTGCATTGTTGACAAATAACTACTGCATTGTTGACAAATAACTACTGCATTATTGACAAATAACTACTGCATTGTTGACGAATAACTACTGCATTGTTAACGAATAACTACTGCATTGTTGACGAATAACTACTGCATTGTTTACAAATAACTACTGCATTGTTGACAAATAACTACTGCATTGTTGACAAATAACTACTGCATTGTTGACGATTAACTACTGAATTGTTGACAAATAACTACTGCATTGTTGACGAATAACTACTGCATTGTTGACAAATAACTAATGCACTATTGACGAATAACTACTGCATTGTTGACAAATAACTACTGCACTATTGACAAATAACTACTGCATTGTTGACGAATAACTACTGCATTGTTGACGAATAACTACTGCATTGTTGACAAATAACTACTGCATTGTTAACGAATAACTACTGCATTGTTGACAAATAACAACTGCATTGTTGACGAATAACTACTGCATTGTTGACAAATAACTAATGCACTATTGACGAATAACTACTGCATTGTTGACAAATAACTACTGCACTATTGACAAATAACTACTGCATTGTTGACGAATAACTACTGCATTGTTGACGAATAACTACTGCATTGTTGACAAATAACTACTGCATTGTTGACGAATAACTACTGCATTGTTGACAAATAACAACTGCATTGTTGACGAATATCTACTGCATTGTTGACGAATAACTACTGCATTGTTGACAAATAACAACTGCATTGTTGACGAATAACTACTGCATTGTTGACAAATACCAACTGCATTGTTGACAAATAACTACTGCATTGTTGACAAATAACTACTGCATTGTTGACAAATAACTACTGCATTGTTGACAAATAACTACTGCATTGTTGGCAAATAACTACTGCATTGTTGACGAATAACTACTGCATTGTTGACAAATAACTACTGCATTGTTGACAAATAACTACTGCATTGTTGACAAATAACTACTGCATTGTTGACAAATAACTACTGCATTGTTGACAAATAACTACTGCATTGTTGACGATTAACTACTGCATTGTTGACAAATAACTACTGCATTGTTGACGAATAACTACTGCATTGTTGACAAATAACTAATGCACTATTCACGAATAACTACTGCATTGTTGACAAATAACTACTGCACTATTGACAAATAACAACTGCATTGTTGACGAATAACTACTGCATTGTTGACAAATAACTAATGCACTATTCACGAATAACTACTGCATTGTTGACAAATAACTACTGCACTATTGACAAATAACAACTGCATTGTTGACGAATAACTACTGCATTGTTGACGAATAACTACTGCATTGTTGACGAATAACTACTGCATTGTTTACAAATAACTACTGCATTGTTGACAAATAACTACTGCATTGTTGACAAATAACTACTGCATTGTTGACGATTAACTACTGCATTGTTGACAAATAACTACTGCATTGTTGACGAATAACTACTGCATTGTTGACAAATAACTAATGCACTATTCACGAATAACTACTGCATTAATGACAAATAACTACTGCACTATTGACAAATAACAACTGCATTGTTGACGAATAACTACTGCATAGTTGACGAATAACTACTGCATTGTTGACAAATAACAACTGCATTGTTGACGAATAAATACTGCATTGTTGACAAATACCAACTGCATTGTTGACAAATAACTACTGCATTGTTGACAAATAACTACTGCATTGTTGACAAATAACTACTGCATCGTTGACAAATAACTACTGCATTGTTGACAAATAACTACTGCATTGTTGACAAATAACTACTGCATTGTTGACAAATAACAACTGCATTGTTGACGAATAACTACTGCATTGTTGACGAATAACTACTGCATTGTTGACAAATAACAACTGCATTGTTGACGAATAAATACTGCATTGTTGACAAATACCAACTGCATTGTTGACAAATAACTACTGCATTGTTGACAAATAACTACTGCATTGTTGACAAATAACTACTGCATTGTTGACAAATAACTACTGCATTGTTGGCAAATAACTACTGCATTGTTGACGAATAACTACTGCATTGTTGACAAATAACTACTGCATTGTTGACAAATAACTACTGCATTGTTGACAAATAACTACTGCATTGTTGACAAATAACTACTGCATTGTTGACAAATAACTACTGCATTGTTGACAAATAACTACTGCATTGTTGACGAATAACTACTGCATTGTTGACGAATAACTACTGCATTGTTGACAAATAACTACTTCATTGTTGACAAATAACTACTGCATTGTTGACGATTAACTACTGCATTGTTGACAAATTACTACTGCATTGTTGACGAATAACTACTGCATTGTTGACAAATAACTACTGCATTGGTGACGAATAACTACTGCATTGTTGACAAATAACTAATGCACTATTGACGAATAACTACTGCACTGTTGACAAATTTTTACTGCATTGTTGACGAAGAACTACTGCACTGTTGACGAATAACTACTGCATTGTTGACAAATAACTACTGCATCGTTGACAAATAACTACTGCATTGTTGACAAATAACTACTGCATTGTTGACAAATAACTACTGCATTGTTGACAAATAACTACTGCACTATTGACAAATAACTACTGCATTGTTGACAAATAACTACTGCATTGTTGACAAATAGCTACTGCACTATTGACAAATAACTACTGCATTGTTGACAAATAACTACTGCATTGTTGACAATTAACTACTGCATTGTTGACGAATAACTACTGCACTGTTGACGAATAACTACTGCATTGTTGACAAATAACTACTGCATCGTTGACAAATAACTACTGCATTGTTGACAAATAACTAATGCACTATTGACGAAAAACTACTGCTTTGTTGACAAATAACTACTGCACTATTGACAAATAACTACTGCATTGTTGACAAATAACTACTGCATTGTTGTCAAAAAACTACTGCATTGTTGACAAATAACTACTGCATTGTTGACGATTAACTACTGCATTGTTGACAAATAACTACTGCATTGTTGACGAATAACTACTGCATTGTTGACAAATAACTACTGCATTGTTGACGAATAACTACTGCATTGTTGACAAATAACTAATGCACTATTGACGAATAACTACTGCATTGTTGACAAATAACTACTGCACTATTGACAAATAACTACTGCATTGTTGACGAATAACTACTGCATTGTTGACAAATAACAACTGCATTGTTGACGAATAACTACTGCATTGTTGACGAATAACTACTGCATTGTTGACAAATAACTACTGCATCGTTGACAAATAACTACTGCATTGTTGACGAATAACTACTGCATTGTTGACAAATAACTACTGCATTGTTGACAAATAACTACTGCATTGTTGACGAATAACTACTGCATTGTTGACAAATAACTACTGCATTGTTGACAAATAACTACTGCATTATTGACAAATAACTATTGCATTGTTGACGAATAACTACTGCATTGTTGACAAATAACTACTGCATTGTTGACAAATAACTACTGCATTGTTGACAAATAACTACTGCATTGTTGACAAATAACTACTGCATTGTTGACAAATAACTACTGCATTGTTGACAAATAACTACTGCATTGTTGACAAATAACTACTGCATTGTTGACAAATAACTACTGCATTGTTGACGAATAACTACTGCATTGTTGACGAATAACTACTGCATTGTTGACGAATAACTACTGCATTGTTGACGAATAACTACTGCATTGTTTACAAATAACTACTGCATTGTTGACAAATAACTACTGCATTGTTGACAAATAACTAATGCACTATTGACGAATAACTACTGCATTGTTGACAAATAACTACTGCACTATTGACAAATAACTACTGCATTGTTGACGAATAACTACTGCATTGTTGACGAATAACTACTGCATTGTTGACAAATAACTACTGCATTGTTGACGAATAACTACTGCATTGTTGACGAATAACTACTGCATTGTTGACAAATAACTACTGCATTGTTGACAAATAACTACTGCATTGTTGACAAATAACTACTGCATTGTTGACAAATAACTACTGCATTGTTGACAAATAACTACTGCATTGTTGACAAATAACTACTGCATTGTTGACGAATAACTACTGCATTGTTGACGAATAACTACTGCATTGTTGACAAATAACTACTTCATTGTTGACAAATAACTACTGCATTGTTGACGATTAACTACTGCATTGTTGACAAATTACTACTGCATTGTTGACGAATAACTACTGCATTGTTGACAAATAACTACTGCATTGGTGACGAATAACTACTGCATTGTTGACAAATAACTAATGCACTATTGACGAATAACTACTGCACTGTTGACAAATATTTACTGCATTGTTGACGAATAACTACTGCACTGTTGACGAATAACTACTGCATTGTTGACAAATAACTACTGCATCGTTGACAAATAACTACTGCATTGTTGACAAATAACTACTGCATTGTTGACAAATAACTACTGCATTGTTGACAAATAACTACTGCACTATTGACAAATAACTACTGCATTGTTGACAAATAACTACTGCATTGTTGACAAATAGCTACTGCACTATTGACAAATAACTACTGCATTGTTGACAAATAACTACTGCATTGTTGACAATTAACTACTGCATTGTTGACGAATAACTACTGCACTGTTGACGAATAACTACTGCATTGTTGACAAATAACTACTGCATCGTTGACAAATAACTACTGCATTGTTGACAGATAACTACTGCATTGTTGACAAATAACAACTGCATTGTTGACGAATAACTACTGCATTGTTGACAAATAACAACTGCATTGTTGACGAATAACTACTGCATTGTTGACGAATAACTACTGCATTGTTGACAAATAACTACTGCATCGTTGACAAATAACTACTGCATTGTTGACGAATAACTACTGCATTGTTGACAAATAACTACTGCATTGTTGACAAATAACTACTGCATTGTTGACGAATAACTACTGCATTGTTGACAAATAACTACTGCATTGTTGACAAATAACTACTGCATTATTGACAAATAACTATTGCATTGTTGACAAATAACTACTGCATTGTTGACAAATAACTACTGCATTGTTGACAAATAACTACTGCATTGTTGACAAATAACTACTGCATTGTTGACAAATAACTACTGCATTGTTGACAAATAACTACTGCATTGTTGACAAATAACTACTGCATTGTTGACAAATAACTACTGCATTATTGACAAATAACTACTGCATTGTTGACGAATAACTACTGCATTGTTGACGAATAACTACTGCATTGTTGACGAATAACTACTGCATTGTTGACAAATAACTACTGCATTGTTGACAAATAACTAATGCACTATTGACGAATAACTACTGCATTGTTGACAAATAACTACTGCACTATTGACAAATAACTACTCTATTGACAAATAACTACTGCATTGTTGACAAATAACTACTGCATTGTTGACAATTTAACTACTGCATTGTTGACGAATAACTACTGCACTGTTGACGAATAACTACTGCATTGTTGACAAATAACTACTGCATCGTTGACAAAATAACTACTGCATTGTTGACAAATAACTAATGCACTATTGACGAAAAACTACTGCTTTGTTGACAAATAACTACTGCACTATTGACAAATAACTACTGCATTGTTGACAAATAACTACTGCATTGTTGTCAAAAAACTACTGCATTGTTGACAAATAACTACTGCATTGTTGACGATTAACTACTGCATTGTTGACAAATAACTACTGCATTGTTGACGAATAACTACTGCATTGTTGACAAATAACTACTGCATTGTTGACGAATAAACTACTGCATTGTTGACAAATAACTAATGCACTATTGACGAATAACTACTGCATTGTTGACAAATAACTACTGCACTATTGACAAATAACTACTGCATTGTTGACGAATAACTACTGCATTGTTGACAAATAACAACTGCATTGTTGACGAATAACTACTGCATTGTTGACGAATAACTACTGCATTGTTGACAAATAACTACTGCATCGTTGACAAATAACTACTGCATTGTTGACGAATAACTACTGCATTGTTGACAAATAACTACTGCATTGTTGGCAAATAACTACTGCATTGTTGACGAATAACTACTGCATTGTTGACAAATAACTACTGCATTGTTGACAAATAACTACTGCATTGTTGACAAATAACTACTGCATTGTTGACAAATAACTACTGCATCGTTGACAAATAACTACTGCATTGTTGACAAATAACTAATGCACTATTGACGAAAAACTACTGCTTTGTTGACAAATAACTACTGCACTATTGACAAATAACAACTGCATTGTTGACAAATAACTACTGCATTGTTGTCAAAAAACTACTGCATTGTTGACAAATAACTACTGCATTGTTGACGATTAACTACTGCATTGTTGACAAATAACTACTGCATTGTTGACGAATAACTACTGCATTGTTGACAAATAACTACTGCATTGTTGACGAATAACTACTGCATTGTTGACAAATAACTAATGCACTATTGACGAATAACTACTGCATTGTTGACAAATAACTACTGCACTATTGACAAATAACTACTGCATTGTTGACGAATAACTACTGCATTGTTGACAAATAACAACTGCATTGTTGACGAATAACTACTGCATTGTTGACGAATAACTACTGCATTGTTGACAAATAACTACTGCATCGTTGACAAATAACTACTGCATTGTTGACGAATAACTACTGCATTGTTGACAAATAACTACTGCATTGTTGACAAATAACTACTGCATTGTTGACGAATAACTACTGCATTGTTGACAAATAACTACTGCATTGTTGACAAATAACTACTGCATTATTGACAAATAACTACTGCATTGTTGACGAATAACTACTGCATTGTTGACAAATAACTACTGCATTGTTGACAAATAACTACTGCATTGTTGACAAATAACTACTGCATTGTTGACAAATAACTACTGCATTGTTGACAAATAACTACTGCATTGTTGACAAATAACTACTGCATTGTTGACAAATAACTACTGCATTGTTGACAAATAACTACTGCATTATTGACAAATAACTACTGCATTGTTGACGAATAACTACTGCATTGTTGACGAATAACTACTGCATTGTTGACGAATAACTACTGCATTGTTTACAAATAACTACTGCATTGTTGACAAATAACTACTGCATTGTTGACAAATAACTACTGCATTGTTGACGATTAACTACTGCATTGTTGACAAATAACTACTGCATTGTTGACGAATAACTACTGCATTGTTGACAAATAACTAATGCACTATTCACGAATAACTACTGCATTGTTGACAAATAACTACTGCACTATTGACAAATAACTACTGCATTGTTGACGAATAACTACTGCATTGTTGACGAATAACTACTGCATTGTTGACAAATAACTACTGCATTTTTGACGAATAACTACTGCATTGTTGACAAATAACAACTGCATTGTTGACGAATAACTACTGCATTGTTGACGAATAACTACTGCATTGTTGACAAATAACAACTGCATTGTTGACGAATAACTACTGCATTGTTGACAAAATACCAACTTAATTGTTGACAAATAACTACTGCATTGTTGACAAATAACTACTGCATTGTTGACAAATAACTACTGCATTGTTGGCAAATAACTACTGCATTGTTGGACGAATAACTACTGCATTGTTGACAAATAACTACTGCATTGTTGACAAATAACTACTGCATTGTTGACAAATAACTACTGCATTGTTGACAAATAACTACTGCATTGTTGACAAATAACTACTGCATTGTTGACAAATAACTACTGCATTGTTGACAAATAACTACTGCATTGTTGACAAATAACTACTGCATTGTTGACAAATAACTACTGCATTATTGACAAATAACTACTGCATTGTTGACGAATAACTACTGCATTTTTAACGAATAACTACTGCATTGTTGACGAATAACTACTGCATTGTTTACAAATAACTACTGCATTGTTGACAAATAACTACTGCATTGTTGACAAATAACTACTGCATTGTTGACGATTAACTACTGCATTGTTGACAAATAACTACTGCATTGTTGACGAATAACTACTGCATTGTTGACAAATAACTAATGCACTATTGACGAATAACTACTGCATTGTTGACAAATAACTACTGCACTATTGACAAATAACTACTGCATTGTTGACGAATAACTACTGCATTGTTGACGAATAACTACTGCATTGTTGACAAATAACTACTGCATTGTTGACGAATAACTACTGCATTGTTGACAAATAACAACTGCATTGTTGACGAATAACTACTGCTTTGTTGACAAATAACTAATGCACAATTGACGAATAACTACTGCATTGTTGACAAATAACTACTGCACTATTGACAAATAACTACTGCATTGTTGAAGAATAACTACTGCATTGTTGACGAATAACTACTGCATTGTTGACAAATAACTACTGCATTGTTGACGAATAACTACTGCATTGTTGACAAATAACAACTGCATTGTTGACGAATATCTACTGCATTGTTGACGAATAACTACTGCATTGTTGACAAATAACAACTGCATTGTTGACGAATAACTACTGCATTGTTGACAAATACCAACTGCATTGTTGACAAATAACTACTGCATTGTTGACAAATAACTACTGCATTGTTGACAAATAACTACTGCATTGTTGACAAATAACTACTGCATTGTTGGCAAATAACTACTGCATTGTTGACGAATAACTACTGCATTGTTGACAAATAACTACTGCATTGTTGACAAATAACTACTGCATTGTTGACAAATAACTACTGCATTGTTGACAAATAACTACTGCATTGTTGACAAATAACTACTGCATTGTTGACGAATAACTACTGCATTGTTGACGAATAACTACTGCATTGTTGACGAATAACTACTGCATTGTTTACAAATAACTACTGCATTGTTGACAAATAACTACTGCATTGTTGACAAATAACTACTGCATTGTTGACGATTAACTACTGCATTGTTGACAAATAACTACTGCATTGTTGACGAATAACTACTGCATTGTTGACAAATAACTAATGCACTATTCACGAATAACTACTGCATTGTTGACAAATAACTACTGCACTATTGACAAATAACTACTGCATTGTTGACGAATAACTACTGCATTGTTGACGAATAACTACTGCATTGTTGACAAATAACTACTGCATTTTTGACGAATAACTACTGCATTGTTGACAAATAACAACTGCATTGTTGACGAATAACTACTGCATTGTTGACGAATAACTACTGCATTGTTGACAAATAACAACTGCATTGTTGACGAATAACTACTGCATTGTTGACAAATACCAACTTAATTGTTGACAAATAACTACTGCATTGTTGACAAATAACTACTGCATTGTTGACAAATAACTACTGCATTGTTGGCAAATAACTACTGCATTGTTGACGAATAACTACTGCATTGTTGACAAATAACTACTGCATTGTTGACAAATAACTACTGCATTGTTGACAAATAACTACTGCATTGTTGACAAATAACTACTGCATTGTTGACAAATAACTACTGCATTGTTGACAAATAACTACTGCATTGTTGACAAATAACTACTGCATTGTTGACAAATAACTACTGCATTGTTGACAAATAACTACTGCATTATTGACAAATAACTACTGCATTGTTGACGAATAACTACTGCATTTTTAACGAATAACTACTGCATTGTTGACGAATAACTACTGCATTGTTTACAAATAACTACTGCATTGTTGACAAATAACTACTGCATTGTTGACAAATAACTACTGCATTGTTGACGATTAACTACTGCATTGTTGACAAATAACTACTGCATTGTTGACGAATAACTACTGCATTGTTGACAAATAACTAATGCACTATTGACGAATAACTACTGCATTGTTGACAAATAACTACTGCACTATTGACAAATAACTACTGCATTGTTGACGAATAACTACTGCATTGTTGACGAATAACTACTGCATTGTTGACAAATAACTACTGCATTGTTGACGAATAACTACTGCATTGTTGACAAATAACAACTGCATTGTTGACGAATAACTACTGCTTTGTTGACAAATAACTAATGCACAATTGACGAATAACTACTGCATTGTTGACAAATAACTACTGCACTATTGACAAATAACTACTGCATTGTTGAAGAATAACTACTGCATTGTTGACGAATAACTACTGCATTGTTGACAAATAACTACTGCATTGTTGACGAATAACTACTGCATTGTTGACAAATAACAACTGCATTGTTGACGAATATCTACTGCATTGTTGACGAATAACTACTGCATTGTTGACAAATAACAACTGCATTGTTGACGAATAACTACTGCATTGTTGACAAATACCAACTGCATTGTTGACAAATAACTACTGCATTGTTGACAAATAACTACTGCATTGTTGACAAATAACTACTGCATTGTTGACAAATAACTACTGCATTGTTGGCAAATAACTACTGCATTGTTGACGAATAACTACTGCATTGTTGACAAATAACTACTGCATTGTTGACAAATAACTACTGCATTGTTGACAAATAACTACTGCATTGTTGACAAATAACTACTGCATTGTTGACAAATAACTACTGCATTGTTGACGAATAACTACTGCATTGTTGACAAATAACTAATGCACTATTCACGAATAACTACTGCATTGTTGACAAATAACTACTGCACTATTGACAAATAACAACTGCATTGTTGACGAATAACTACTGCATTGTTGACGAATAACTACTGCATTGTTGACAAATAACAACTGCATTGTTGACGAATAACTACTGCATTGTTGACAAATACCAACTGCATTGTTGACAAATAACTACTGCATTGTTGACAAATAACTACTGCATTGTTGACAAATAACTACTGCATTGTTGACAAATAACTACTGCATTGTTGGCAAATAACTACTGCATTGTTGACGAATAACTACTGCATTGTTGACAAATAACTACTGCATTGTTGACAAATAACTACTGCATTGTTGACAAATAACTACTGCATTGTTGACAAATAACTACTGCATTGTTGACAAATAACTACTGCATTGTTGACAAATAACTACTGCATTGTTGACGAATAACTACTGCATTGTTGACGAATAACTACTGCATTGTTGACAAATAACTACTTCATTGTTGACAAATAACTACTGCATTGTTGACAAATAACTACTGCATTGTTGACAAATAACTACTGCATTGTTGACAAATAACTACTGCATTGTTGACAAATAACTACTGCATTGTTGACAAATAACTACTGCATTATTGACAAATAACTACTGCATTGTTGACGAATAACTACTGCATTGTTAACGAATAACTACTGCACTATTGACAAATAACTACTGCATTGTTGACAAATAACTACTGCATTGTTGACAAATAGCTACTGCACTATTGACAAATAACTACTGCATTGTTGACAAATAACTACTGCATTGTTGACAATTAACTACTGCATTGTTGACGAATAACTACTGCACTGTTGACGAATAACTACTGCATTGTTGACAAATAACTACTGCATCGTTGACAAATAACTACTGCATTGTTGACAAATAACTAATGCACTATTGACGAAAAACTACTGCTTTGTTGACAAATAACTACTGCACTATTGACAAATAACTACTGCATTGTTGACAAATAACTACTGCATTGTTGTCAAAAAACTACTGCATTGTTGACAAATAACTACTGCATTGTTGACGATTAACTACTGCATTGTTGACAAATAACTACTGCATTGTTGACGAATAACTACTGCATTGTTGACAAATAACTACTGCATTGTTGACGAATAACTACTGCATTGTTGACAAATAACTAATGCACTATTGACGAATAACTACTGCATTGTTGACAAATAACTACTGCACTATTGACAAATAACTACTGCATTGTTGACGAATAACTACTGCATTGTTGACAAATAACAACTGCATTGTTGACGAATAACTACTGCATTGTTGACGAATAACTACTGCATTGTTGACAAATAACTACTGCATCGTTGACAAATAACTACTGCATTGTTGACGAATAACTACTGCATTGTTGACAAATAACTACTGCATTGTTGACAAATAACTACTGCATTGTTGACGAATAACTACTGCATTGTTGACAAATAACTACTGCATTGTTGACAAATAACTACTGCATTATTGACAAATAACTATTGCATTGTTGACGAATAACTACTGCATTGTTGACAAATAACTACTGCATTGTTGACAAATAACTACTGCATTGTTGACAAATAACTACTGCATTGTTGACAAATAACTACTGCATTGTTGACAAATAACTACTGCATTGTTGACAAATAACTACTGCATTGTTGACAAATAACTACTGCATTGTTGACAAATAACTACTGCATTATTGACAAATAACTACTGCATTGTTGACGAATAACTACTGCATTGTTGACGAATAACTACTGCATTGTTGACGAATAACTACTGCATTGTTTACAAATAACTACTGCATTGTTGACAAATAACTACTGCATTGTTGACAAATAACTAATGCACTATTGACGAATAACTACTGCATTGTTGACAAATAACTACTGCACTATTGACAAATAACTACTGCATTGTTGACGAATAACTACTGCATTGTTGACGAATAACTACTGCATTGTTGACAAATAACTACTGCATTGTTGACAAATAACTACTGCATTGGTGACGAATAACTACTGCATTGTTGACAAATAACTAATGCATTGTTGACAAATAACTAATGCACTATTGACGAAAAACTACTGCTTTGTTGACAAATAACTACTGCACTATTGACAAATAACTACTGCATTGTTGACAAATAACTACTGCATTGTTGTCAAAAAACTACTGCATTGTTGACAAATAACTACTGCATTGTTGACGATTAACTACTGCATTGTTGACAAATAACTACTGCATTGTTGACGAATAACTACTGCATTGTTGACAAATAACTACTGCATTGTTGACGAATAACTACTGCATTGTTGACAAATAACTAATGCACTATTGACGAATAACTACTGCATTGTTGACAAATAACTACTGCACTATTGACAAATAACTACTGCATTGTTGACGAATAACTACTGCATTGTTGACAAATAACAACTGCATTGTTGACGAATAACTACTGCATTGTTGACGAATAACTACTGCATTGTTGACAAATAACTACTGCATCGTTGACAAATAACTACTGCATTGTTGACGAATAACTACTGCATTGTTGACAAATAACTACTGCATTGTTGACAAATAACTACTGCATTGTTGACGAATAACTACTGCATTGTTGACAAATAACTACTGCATTGTTGACAAATAACTACTGCATTATTGACAAATAACTATTGCATTGTTGACGAATAACTACTGCATTGTTGACAAATAACTACTGCATTGTTGACAAATAACTACTGCATTGTTGACAAATAACTACTGCATTGTTGACAAATAACTACTGCATTGTTGACAAATAACTACTGCATTGTTGACAAATAACTACTGCATTGTTGACAAATAACTACTGCATTGTTGACAAATAACTACTGCATTATTGACAAATAACTACTGCATTGTTGACGAATAACTACTGCATTGTTGACGAATAACTACTGCATTGTTGACGAATAACTACTGCATTGTTTACAAATAACTACTGCATTGTTGACAAATAACTACTGCATTGTTGACAAATAACTAATGCACTATTGACGAATAACTACTGCATTGTTGACAAATAACTACTGCACTATTGACAAATAACTACTGCATTGTTGACGAATAACTACTGCATTGTTGACGAATAACTACTGCATTGTTGACAAATAACTACTGCATTGTTGACGAATAACTACTGCATTGTTGACGAATAACTACTGCATTGTTGACAAATAACTACTGCATTGTTGACAAATAACTACTGCATTGTTGACAAATAACTACTGCATTGTTGACAAATAACTACTGCATTGTTGACAAATAACTACTGCATTGTTGACAAATAACTACTGCATTGTTGACGAATAACTACTGCATTGTTGACGAATAACTACTGCATTGTTGACAAATAACTACTTCATTGTTGACAAATAACTACTGCATTGGTGACGAATAACTACTGCATTGTTGACAAATAACTAATGCACTATTGACGAATAACTACTGCACTGTTGACAAATATTTACTGCATTGTTGACGAATAACTACTGCACTGTTGACGAATAACTACTGCATTGTTGACAAATAACTACTGCATCGTTGACAAATAACTACTGCATTGTTGACAAATAACTACTGCATTGTTGACAAATAACTACTGCATTGTTGACAAATAACTACTGCACTATTGACAAATAACTACTGCATTGTTGACAAATAACTACTGCATTGTTGACAAATAGCTACTGCACTATTGACAAATAACTACTGCATTGTTGACAAATAACTACTGCATTGTTGACAATTAACTACTGCATTGTTGACGAATAACTACTGCACTGTTGACGAATAACTACTGCATTGTTGACAAATAACTACTGCATCGTTGACAAATAACTACTGCATTGTTGACAAATAACTACTGCATTGTTGACAAATAACAACTGCATTGTTGACGAATAACTACTGCATTGTTGACAAATAACAACTGCATTGTTGACGAATAACTACTGCATTGTTGACGAATAACTACTGCATTGTTGACAAATAACTACTGCATCGTTGACAAATAACTACTGCATTGTTGACGAATAACTACTGCATTGTTGACAAATAACTACTGCATTGTTGACAAATAACTACTGCATTGTTGACGAATAACTACTGCATTGTTGACAAATAACTACTGCATTGTTGACAAATAACTACTGCATTATTGACAAATAACTATTGCATTGTTGACGAATAACTACTGCATTGTTGACAAATAACTACTGCATTGTTGACAAATAACTACTGCATTGTTGACAAATAACTACTGCATTGTTGACAAATAACTACTGCATTGTTGACAAATAACTACTGCATTGTTGACAAATAACTACTGCATTGTTGACAAATAACTACTGCATTGTTGACAAATAACTACTGCATTATTGACAAATAACTACTGCATTGTTGACGAATAACTACTGCATTGTTGACGAATAACTACTGCATTGTTGACGAATAACTACTGCATTGTTTACAAATAACTACTGCATTGTTGACAAATAACTACTGCATTGTTGACAAATAACTAATGCACTATTGACGAATAACTACTGCATTGTTGACAAATAACTACTGCACTATTGACAAATAACTACTGCATTGTTGACGAATAACTACTGCATTGTTGACGAATAACTACTGCATTGTTGACAAATAACTACTGCATTGTTGACGAATAACTACTGCATTGTTGACGAATAACTACTGCATTGTTGACAAATAACTACTGCATTGTTGACAAATAACTACTGCATTGTTGACAAATAACTACTGCATTGTTGACAAATAACTACTGCATTGTTGACAAATAACTACTGCATTGTTGACAAATAACTACTGCATTGTTGACGAATAACTACTGCATTGTTGACGAATAACTACTGCATTGTTGACAAATAACTACTTCATTGTTGACAAATAACTACTGCATTGTTGACGATTAACTACTGCATTGTTGACAAATTACTACTGCATTGTTGACGAATAACTACTGCATTGTTGACAAATAACTACTGCATTGGTGACGAATAACTACTGCATTGTTGACAAATAACTAATGCACTATTGACGAATAACTACTGCACTGTTGACAAATATTTACTGCATTGTTGACGAATAACTACTGCACTGTTGACGAATAACTACTGCATTGTTGACAAATAACTACTGCATCGTTGACAAATAACTACTGCATTGTTGACAAATAACTACTGCATTGTTGACAAATAACTACTGCATTGTTGACAAATAACTACTGCACTATTGACAAATAACTACTGCATTGTTGACAAATAACTACTGCATTGTTGACAAATAGCTACTGCACTATTGACAAATAACTACTGCATTGTTGACAAATAACTACTGCATTGTTGACAATTAACTACTGCATTGTTGACGAATAACTACTGCACTGTTGACGAATAACTACTGCATTGTTGACAAATAACTACTGCATCGTTGACAAATAACTACTGCATTGTTGACAAATAACTAATGCACTATTGACGAAAAACTACTGCTTTGTTGACAAATAACTACTGCACTATTGACAAATAACTACTGCATTGTTGACAAATAACTACTGCATTGTTGTCAAAAAACTACTGCATTGTTGACAAATAACTACTGCATTGTTGACGATTAACTACTGCATTGTTGACAAATAACTACTGCATTGTTGACGAATAACTACTGCATTGTTGACAAATAACTACTGCATTGTTGACGAATAACTACTGCATTGTTGACAAATAACTAATGCACTATTGACGAATAACTACTGCATTGTTGACAAATAACTACTGCACTATTGACAAATAACTACTGCATTGTTGACGAATAACTACTGCATTGTTGACAAATAACAACTGCATTGTTGACGAATAACTACTGCATTGTTGACGAATAACTACTGCATTGTTGACAAATAACTACTGCATCGTTGACAAATAACTACTGCATTGTTGACGAATAACTACTGCATTGTTGACAAATAACTACTGCATTGTTGACAAATAACTACTGCATTGTTGACGAATAACTACTGCATTGTTGACAAATAACTACTGCATTGTTGACAAATAATTACTGCATTATTGACAAATAACTACTGCATTGTTGACGAATAACTACTGCATTGTTGACAAATAACTACTGCATTGTTGACAAATAACTACTGCATTGTTGACAAATAACTACTGCATTGTTGACAAATAACTACTGCATTGTTGACAAATAACTACTGCATTGTTGACAAATAACTACTGCATTGTTGACAAATAACTACTGCATTGTTGACAAATAACTACTGCATTATTGACAAATAACTACTGCATTGTTGACGAATAACTACTGCATTGTTGACGAATAACTACTGCATTGTTGACGAATAACTACTGCATTGTTTACAAATAACTACTGCATTGTTGACAAATAACTACTGCATTGTTGACAAATAACTACTGCAATGTTGACGATTAACTACTGCATTGTTGACAAATAACTACTGCATTGTTGACGAATAACTACTGCATTGTTGACAAATAACTAATGCACTATTCACGAATAACTACTGCATTGTTGACAAATAACTACTGCACTATTGACAAATAACTACTGCATTGTTGACGAATAACTACTGCATTGTTGACGAATAACTACTGCACTATTGACGAATAACTACTGCATTGTTGACAAATAACTACTGCACTATTGACAAATAACTACTGCATTGTTGACGAATAACTACTGCATTGTTGACGAATAACTACTGCATTGTTGACAAATAACTACTGCATTGTTGACGAATAACTACTGCATTGTTGACGAATAACTACTGCATTGTTGACAAATAACTACTGCATTGTTGACAAATAACTACTGCATTGTTGACAAATAACTACTGCATTGTTGACAAATAACTACTGCATTGTTGACAAATAACTACTGCATTGTTGACAAATAACTACTGCATTGTTGACGAATAACTACTGCATTGTTGACGAATAACTACTGCATTGTTGACAAATAACTACTTCATTGTTGACAAATAACTACTGCATTGTTGACGATTAACTACTGCATTGTTGACAAATTACTACTGCATTGTTGACGAATAACTACTGCATTGTTGACAAATAACTACTGCATTGGTGACGAATAACTACTGCATTGTTGACAAATAACTAATGCACTATTGACGAATAACTACTGCACTGTTGACAAATATTTACTGCATTGTTGACGAATAACTACTGCACTGTTGACGAATAACTACTGCATTGTTGACAAATAACTACTGCATCGTTGACAAATAACTACTGCATTGTTGACAAATAACTACTGCATTGTTGACAAATAACTACTGCATTGTTGACAAATAACTACTGCACTATTGACAAATAACTACTGCATTGTTGACAAATAACTACTGCATTGATGACAAATAGCTACTGCACTATTGACAAATAACTACTGCATTGTTGACAAATAACTACTGCATTGTTGACAATTAACTACTGCATTGTTGACGAATAACTACTGCACTGTTGACGAATAACTACTGCATTGTTGACAAATAACTACTGCATCGTTGACAAATAACTACTGCATTGTTGACAAATAACTAATGCACTATTGACGAAAAACTACTGCTTTGTTGACAAATAACTACTGCACTATTGACAAATAACTACTGCATTGTTGACAAATAACTACTGCATTGTTGTCAAAAAACTACTGCATTGTTGACAAATAACTACTGCATTGTTGACGATTAACTACTGCATTGTTGACAAATAACTACTGCATTGTTGACGAATAACTACTGCATTGTTGACAAATAACTACTGCATTGTTGACGAATAACTACTGCATTGTTGACAAATAACTAATGCACTATTGACGAATAACTACTGCATTGTTGACAAATAACTACTGCACTATTGACAAATAACTACTGCATTGTTGACGAATAACTACTGCATTGTTGACAAATAACAACTGCATTGTTGACGAATAACTACTGCATTGTTGAC
>CANNZV010005578.1:0-25677 GCA_947561585.1 Caprella mutica
CATTGACCAGCGTCCGGCGTAAATGTGGCTGTCACATCTGTACCTGCGCTTGGATCAATCGAAGTAGGCAACCATGTACCTGTTACACCTTCTAATGAAGTTGTTGGTAAAGTGACCGCTGCATCTGTTTGACATAGTGGGTTGATGGCAGCAAACATTGGATTTTGAGTTGGGTTAATGGTGATATTTAACACCCCATTACATCCTGTTGCTGTATATTCTATCGTTGCCGTTCCAGAGAAGTTAGCATCTGCGATGAAATTTCCCGTAGCGTCGATAACCCCTGCATTGGCTGGCAATACCGCCCATGTGCCGCCGGCGTCACCGCCCATTTGCGTATACGCAGTAGTCGTTCCAGCACATAAATTATCGTTTCCAGCGAGGGTGATGGTTGGACAACCACAGTTGATGTTTACTGTTTCTGAGGCAGTACATCCACTTGGCATTTCCGTGACCACGACGACATAAGAGCCGTTGGTTAAGTTTATTTCATTTCCATCCGCATCTATTGCGGCATTTATCGTATAGCTTAATGTTCCTCCATTAGAAGGAGTAGCAGTTGTCGTTAATTCACCTGTGTTTAAGCCACCTCCACAATCTGTAGCAACAGAGATAGTAGGGGAGGCATTGACCGCGATGGTCATCGTAGCAGCAGCAGCACATTGGTTAGCATCCGGCGTAAAGCTTGCCATTACATCCGTGCCAGCCATTGGATTAACAATAGCCGGTGACCAAGTACCTGTGATGCCTTCTATCGAAGTTGTTGGCAAAGTGATGGTTGCATCGGTTTGACAGAGAGGTCCTGGATTCGTAAATGTGGGTGTAGTCATTGGAGTGACGGTTACCATAAGTTCGCCAGTACAAGCTCCATCTGCGTATGTTATCGTTACTGCTCCCGCAAATGCCATATCAGATGTAAAAACACCCGAAGCGGAAATGCTGCCAGCATTTGTAGGTAAAATAGACCAAGTTCCACCGTTGTTTCCACCCATTTGAGTGTAGGTTTCGCTTGTGCCTTGACATAGAGCATTGTTGCCAGATACTGTGATCGTTGGACAGCTACAGTTTATTGTAACAGTTTCTTCTGCCGAACATCCGCTTGGCATTTCTGTAACGATTACAGTATATGGGCCGTTTGCTAAAGCTGTTGCATTACCATTTGTATGCGGCGCCGTTTGTACATCATAAGAGAGTGTACCGCCCGCTGCCGCTGTACCCGTTGAAAGTATAGTGCCCGTTCCAAGTCCGCCCGCACAACCCGTTATGACGGAAAGTGTTGGAAGCGGATTGACCGTTACATTTAACAAACCAGAGCAACCGCCTGCTTCGTAGGTAATCGTCACAGATCCATTGTATGTTGCACTAGGAGTGAAGACACCCGCGTTTGTAATCGAACCCGCAGTCGTTGGAGTGGTCGTCCAAGTTCCGCCTGCGGCAGCACCTGTTTGCGTATATGTTTCGCTTGCTGTACCTTGACAAATATCCATGTTGCCAGCAACCGTTACAGTTGGGCAATCACAATTTATATTTACTATTTCTTCTGTTGAACATCCGCTTGGATTTTCAGTAACCACTACGGTATAAGCACCGTTTGCTAAGGCCGTTGCATTACCATTTGTGTGTGGCGCCGTAAGTACATCATAAGAGAGTGTACCTCCCGCTGCCGCTGTACCCGTTGAAACGATGGTACCCGTTCCAAGCCCGCCAGTACAACCCGTAACAACGGAAAGTGTTGGAAGCGGATTGACCGTTACATTTAACAAACCAGAGCAACCGCCTGCTTCGTAGGTAATCGTTACAGGTCCATTGTATGTTGCACTAGGAGTGAAAACACCCGCGTTTGTAATCGAACCCGCAGTCGTTGGAGTGATCGTCCAAGTTCCGCCTAAATCACCACCTGTTTGTGTATATGTTTCGCTTGCTGTACCTTGACAAAAATCCATGTTGCCAGCAACCGTTACAGTTGGGCAATCACAATTTATATTTACTATTTCTTCTGTTGAACATCCGCTTGGATTTTCAGTAACCACTACGGTATAAGCACCGTTTGCTAAGGCCGTTGCATTACCATTTGTGTGTGGCGCCGTAAGTACATCATAAGAGAGTGTACCGCCCGCTGCCGCTGTACCCGTTGAAACGATGGTACCCGTTCCAAGCCCGCCCGCACAACCCGTAACAACGGAAAGTGTTGGAAGCGGATTGACCGTTACATTTAACAAACCAGAGCAACCGCCTGCTTCGTAGGTAATCGTTACAGGTCCATTGTATGTTGCACTAGGAGTGAAAACACCCGCGTTTGTAATCGAACCCGCAGTCGTTGGAGTGATCGTCCAAGTTCCGCCTAAATCACCACCTGTTTGTGTATATGTTTCGCTTGTAGTGCCTTGACAAAAATCCATGTTGCCAGCAACCATTACAGTTGGGCAATCACAATTTATATTTACTATTTCTTCTGTTGAACATCCGCTTGGATTTTCAGTAACCACTACGGTATAAGGCCCGTTTGCTAAGGCCGTTGCATTACCATTTGTATGTGGCGCCGTAAGTACATCATAAGAGAGTGTACCGCCCGCTGCCGCTGTACCCGTTGAAACGATGGTACCCGTTCCAAGTCCGCCAGTACAACCCGTAACAACGGAAAGTGTTGGAAGCGGATTGACCGTTACATTTAACAAACCAGAGCAACCGCCTGCTTCGTAGGTAATCGTCACAGATCCATTAAATGTAGCATTAGGAGTGAAAACACCCGCGTTTGTAATCGAACCCGCAGTCGTTGGAGTGATCGTCCAAGTTCCTCCTGCGGCAGCACCTGTTTGCGTATATGTTTCGCTTGCTGTACCTTGACAAAAATCCATGTTGCCAGCAACCGTTACAGTTGGGCAATCACAGCTAATGTTTACGATTTCTTGAACTGAACATCCGCTTGGATTTTCAGTAACAACCACAGTATAAGAGCCATTTGCCAAACCGGTAGCGTTACCGTTTGTATTTGGAGCAGTTAAAATAGTATAAGACAAACCTCCACCTGCGCCCGGCGCTGCGGTTGTGGTTATCGTACCCGTGTTTAAGCCACCCGTACATCCCGTAGCTACGGAAATAGTCGGAGATGCATCAACAAAAACAGTCATTGTTGTCGTCGTTGCACAAAGCCCTGCGTCCGGTGTAAAGGTTGCGGTTACATCTGTTCCACCGCTAGGATCAATAGACGTAGGCGACCAAGTGCCCGTAATGCCTTCAATCGAAGTTGTTGTTAAAACAACAGGCGTCGCTGTTTGACAAAGCGGTCCCGGATTAGAAAATGTTGGAGTTGTATTTTGAGTGACTGTAATAGCAAGCGTCCCAGAACAACCACCTTCTTCATAGGAGATGGTTGCACTCCCATTGAAAGTAGCATTTGGAGTGAAAAGCCCTGCGGCAGAAACGGTACCAGCTGCTGCTGGAATAACAGATCAAGTTCCACCTGCGGCAGCACCTGTTTGCGTATATGTTTCATTTCCTCCTTGACAAAAATCAGTAGGTCCAGCTACGGTAATAGTCGGACAATCACAGTTTATACTTACGATTTCTTGAACAGAGCATCCACTTGGCGCTTCTGTAACGATGACTGTATAAGAGCCATTCGTAAGGTTAGTTGCATTGCCATTTGTATTTGGAGCGGTTAAAATAGTATAAGACAAACCACCACCTGCACCCGGTGCTGCGGTTGTTGTAATCGTACCCGTTCCAAGTCCGCCTGTACATCCAGTTGCTACACTCATTGTAGGTGAAGGATTTACAAAGACAGTCAAGCTTGTTCCGTTTGCACACTGACCTGCATTTGGAGTAAATGTTGTCGTAACGTCTACGCCGCCAGAAGGGTCAATGACTGCAGGATTCCAAGTACCTGAAATACCCTCAATAGAGGTTAGCGGCATGGTAACATTGTTTGCTGATTGACAAAGTGGCCCAGGATTGTTAAACGTAGGCGTTATTGCTGCATCAATTTGTACCGTCATGGTTGTAGTTGAAGCACATTGCCCCGCTGTTGGGGTAAAGGTTGCTGTTACATTTGAACCACCAGAAGGATCGATGCTTGCAGGCGACCAAGTTCCAGATATACCATTGGTAGAGCTGGTCGACAAAGCAAGTACCCCGGGTCTGTTTGACACAGTGGCCCAGGATTGTTAAAGTTAGGAACGATTGACGTATTTACTACTACGGTTAAAGTAGTTGTATTGGCACATTGTCCAGCTGTCGGTGTAAATGTGGCAGTCACATTAGTACCAGCACTTGGATCTACTTGGGCAGGTGCCCATGTACCTGTTACGCCATTGGTTGAAGTCGTTGCAAAGTAATCGTTGGGTCGTTTTGACAGAGAGGCCCAGGATTGTTAAAAGCAGGTATCGTTGCTGTGTTTACTACAATAGTCATTGTCGTTGTATTCGCACATTCACTTGGATCAGGGGTAATGTAGCGGTAATATTTGAACCAATGGATGGGTCAATTGTAGCAGGAGACCAAGTACCCGCCACCCCATTTGACGAAGTCGTTGGCAAAGCAAAGCTTGCGTCTGCTTCACAAACAGGACCAGGATTCGTAAATGTTGGTGTTAATGCAGGATCGACGACCACTGTAAGGGTTGTCGTAACCGCACATTGACCTGCGCTAGGCGTAAAGGTCGCTGTCACATCCGTGCCACCCGAAGGATCAATTGATGTTGGGGACCAAGTACCTGTGATGCCATCTATGGATGTTGTAGTTAAGGTAATGCTTGGATCATTTTCACACAATGGACCTGGGTTGGCAAATGTCGGAGTAATATTTGGATCTACTGTTATAGCCAAAGCGCCGTTACAACCAACAGCAGTATAAGTGATGGTTGCGCCACCCGTAAAGCCAGCAGCGGCGTTAAATACACCGGTTGCTGAAATAGTACCAGCAGAAACTGGTGAGACCGTCCAAGTTCCACCACCAGCTCCGCCAGTTTGAGTATATGTTTCAGATCCTCCCTCACAGAGAGAAAGATTTCCGTTGATCGTTATCGTAGGACAATCACAATTCACACTTACCGTTTGGGCAGCAGTACATCCACTAGGTGATTCGGTAACGATTACCGTGTATGAGCCATTGGTTTGATTTGTTGCATTTCCCGTAGGGCTTGGTGAAGCATTGATTGTATAGCTTAGAGAACCGCCTGAGCCAGGATTTGCTGTAGTCGTAATCGTACCCGTTCCAAGGCCGCCTGTACAGCCTGCTACCACTGATATCGTAGGTGAAGCATTTACAACTACGGTCATCGTAGTCGTTGTAGCACATTGCCCAGCGTTAGGGGTAAAAGTCGCGGTGACATCGACACCACCAGATGGGTCAATCGTTGCTGGTACCCAAGTTCCCGGTATGCCATTTGACGAAGTCGTAGGTAAGGTCACGCTTGGTTCTGTCTCACAAAGTGGTCCAGGGTTGGTGAATGTAGGTACCGTAGCAGAGTTAATCACCACAGTCATTGTAATAGATCGTAGCACATTGCCCAGCGGCAGGTGTAAAGGTTGCAGTTACATTCACGGCCACGGATGGATCAACAACCGCAGGCGACCATGTACCCGCTACACCATTTGACGAAGTCGTAGGTAAAGTAACACTTGGGTCAGTTTCACACAATGGTCCTGGATTCGAAAATGTTGGAATTATTGCTGGATCAATCACCACCGTTAAAGTTGTCGTTGAAGCACATTGTCCGGCTGCTGGAGTAAAAGTAGCAGTAACATCTACGCCACCTGACGGATCGATTGTTGCCGGTATCCAAGTACCCGTAATACCATTTGTGGAAGTTGTTGGCAACGTTAGCGTTGGGTCTGCTTCACAAAGTGGTCCTGGGTTGGTAAAGGTTGGCAGTGTAGCGTTGTTGACTACGATTGTCATTGTCGTGGTTGGCGCACACTGACCAGCTGCAGGTGTGAATGTAGCAGTTACATTTACACCGCCAGATGGATCAATAGTCGCTGGCGCCCAAGTACCGGTGACGCCATTTGTGGAAGTCGTAGGCAAGGTTACCGTTGCATCGGTTTCACAAAGTGGTCCTGGATTATTAAACGTTGGTGTAACCGAAGGGTCAATCACCACTGTTAATGTCGTTGTTGTAGCACATTGTCCTACATTTGGTGTAAACGTAGCAGTAACGTCGACACCGCCAGATGGATCAACGATTGCTGGTACCCAAGAACCTGTTACGCCATTTGTAGAGGTCGTTGGTAAAGTTACGCTTGGGTCGGTTTCACACAATGGGCCAGGATTGGTAAATGTTGGGGTGGTAGCTGCATTTATGACGACGGTCATTGTAAAAGACAAGCCACACTGTCCAGCATTTGGCGTAAAGTTCGCTGTAACATCGACGCCACCAGATGGGTCGATTGTTGCTGGTGCCCAAGTACCCGTAATGCCGTTGATTGAAGTTGTTGGTAAAGTTACTGAAGCGTCCGTTTCACACAAAGGTCCCGGATTATTAAAAGTTGGCAGGATGCCTCCTGTTACCATCACTGTTATGCTGGTTGTGTTGGCACATTGACCAGCTGCGGGTGTAAAGTTTGCTGTAACATCGACACCACCAGATGGGTTGATTGTTGCTGGCACCCATGTACCTGTAATGCCGTTTGTAGATGTCGTTGGTAAAGTTACCGTTGGATCAGTTTCACATAATGGCCCTGGGTTGTTAAAACGTTGGAGTGGTTGCACTATTTACAACTACGGTTAAGGATGTTGTATTTGCACATTGACCAGCCGCAGGTGTAAAGTTTGCCGTAACATCGACGCCACCAGATGGGTCAATTGTTGCTGAGCACCCAAGTACCTGTTATACCAATTTGTAGAAGTTGTCGGTAGCGTCACACTTGGATCTGTTTCACAAAGTGGTCCGGGGTTATTGAATGTAGGAATTGTAGCTGCATTTACAACTACCGTAAGTGAAGTTGGTAATCCACATTGTCCTGCATCCGGTGTAAAGTTTGCCGTAACATCGACGCCACCAGATGGGTCAATTGTTGCTGGCACCCAAGTACCTGTTATACCATTTGTAGAAGTTGTCGGTAGCATCACACTTGGATCTGTTTCACAAAGTGGTCCGGGGTTATTAAACGTCGGAGTAGTGCCACTCGTAACCGTCACAGTGATGCTGGTTGTATTTGCACATTGTCCTGCATCAGGCGTAAAGTTAGCCGTAACATCGACACCACCAGATGGGTCGACCGTAGCGGGTACCCAAGTGCCTGTTACACCATTTGTAGATGTTGTCGGTAAGGTTACGCTAGGATCTGTTTCACATAATGGCCCTGGATTGTTAAACGTCGGAGTGGTCGCTGGGTTAACTGTAACTGTTAAAGTAGTAGTTGTACCGCATTGTCCAGCTGCAGGAGTAAATGTTGCCGTCACATCGACACCTCCGGATGGGTCAATTGTAGCAGGCACCCAAGTACCTGTTATACCATTTGTAGATGTTGTCAGTAGCGTTACACTAGGATCTGCTTCACAAAGTGGTCCTGGATTGGTGAAAGCAGGCGTCGTAGCAGGATTTACCACCACTGTAATGGATGTTGTATTCGCACATTGTCCTGCATCCGGCGTAAAATTTGCGGTAACATCGACACCACCAGATGGGTCGATCGTTGCTGGCACCCAAGTGCCTGTTACACCATTTGTAGACGTAGTCGGTAAAGTTACACTAGGATCTGTTTCACAAAGCGGTCCTGGATTGGTAAAAGCAGGTGTTGTAGCAGGGTTGACGACTACCGTAAGGGTAGCTGGGTCGGCACATTGTCCAGCATCCGGTGTAAAGTTTGCCGTAACATCGACACCACCAGATGGGTCAATTGTAGCGGGCACCCAAGTACCTGTTATGCCATTGATTGAAGTGGTTGGTAGTGTTACCGAAGCGTCTGTCTCACAAAGAGGACCTGGATTGTTAAATGTCGGAAGGGTAGGTGTCGTTACCATTACGGTTACGTCATCTATTGTTGTACAATTTCCGCTTGCGTCTGTAACCGTCACCATATAAGTAGTGGTAGAAGACGGCATGACCATCCCAGAAGCGGATGTGCCAGGAGGTGATGTACTCCAATTGTACGTACCACCGCCAGTAGCTGTGATGAGTGTGCTTTCGCCGCCACATATTGTGGTGGGCACTGCACTTGTAGTGACAGTTGGGGGCACACCTAGTGTCACTTCGACCGGTGTTTCGGTATCGTAACAATTATAATCTATAATAAATCCGCCGCTGTGGAGTAGGCTGATATTGTTATTGGAACCAGCCAAATCGAGCCAGAACAAGTTTGGGATGGATTAAATGGGTCTACATAATCTCCTGCATTATTAATAAAATCTCCGATTGCATCACCAGTTTCCAAGATTGCATCAAAATGTGTTTGCAAAAAGGCCGGACTAAGGGGGCTTGGAGGTTGGTTACAAAAGACCAAGAAGCCTTCTTGTACAGCTCCTGTTAGGTTTGTTTGGGTATAGTTTGTCGTTGTACTTAAAGGTATTCCATCATCTTTACAGACATCGCCATCTTGGATGTTTGCAGTTAGATCCGCCACACAACTCGTACCATAGTAATCCATACATAATTCATCAAATGTAGCGTCAAGCGTACATCCAAAAGGAATTTGTACCGTCCACACAAAGCACATAGGTAGCATTTGGCGTAAGCCCAGAATATTCAGGGTTAAAACCAATAGAATGCCCGTTTGCATTGGTAACAGGGTTAGGAATGGTCGCACCACAACCACTTGAAAGTGTCCAAGTAGGGTTAAAATCTAGTGGTCCACATCCAAACCCACCTGACAAAGAGCCGCCTAGCACGATACCAACAAAACCAGTTGCATCTGCTTGTACATCAAAGCAGTTGGTAATAGTGGCAGGTCCATCAACATCACAATCTGGCTGCCAGCAATCTAAATAGGTTCGATCTGCATAGGTAGGAACATTGCCCATGCCTGGGTCGGTACATGGTGCCGAACAAGTACCACATCCTGTACTGCCAGAATTATTATAAATCCAAACCCAGTTTTCAGTAAAGTCCGTACCTGCACAGCTACTCATATTGGCTGTCACGCAAAATGTATAGGAGGTATTTGGAAGTACATCGTACTCAAATCCATTAAAACCAAAGTTTGAGGGGCCAGTCGGTGTTAAAGGGGGCACCACAACTGCCTGAAGGATAGACTTCGTATGTTTTAGTAAAACAAGAGCCCGTACCATTGTAGCCTACCAAGTTTACAAAACCAACTGAAGTCTCTGTTGGTCCTGTTGTATATTCCCAACAGAATTGATATGTTCCAGAGTTGGCGCCCGGTAAGGCTGGTGATAGGGTATATAATGCATTGGTACTAAAAAAGTCGTTGAAATCTGCTTCTGCTTCTGATGAACAGTCGTAGTGGATTCCTCCACAGTCTGCTACACTATTACAATCACAAGGAGAGGGTGGAGCTGGAAGCGGGATGTCTATATAGCAATCTGCACTTGGGTATGTGTCATGTGCATTTAACGTTAGTGTGGTAGGTGTTCCAGTTACTACAATCACAGCTTGGAAACAAAGCTGATTTCCTGTTTGAAGAGGAAATATGGCAGGAGTTGTCCATCGTACTTCTGTGCTGGTACCGCCAGAGACTATCGCACCGTTATAGGGGTCACCCAAAGCGGTTGTGACAGTTGCGGGAGTAAAGGAAAGGATGGTAACTCCTGTCCCTTCAAACTCTAAGCTAAACCAATCAGGTGCTCCCTCAAATCCATTAAATTCTACGCATGCATCAATAGTGTACTCTGTCTGCCCCGCTCCTAGGTCAACAATAGAGATAAGAGTGGCTGAAGCATCATTACATGCTTTGGATTGATTAGGGAAAAATGGAGAGCACGGAGAGTAAAAGGACCGAAAGGAGATTGAAAATCTTCATAATTAAACTTTTAAGATTGCATTAAAACTGAAATTGTAGCTCGCAAATAAAAGAAAATTTAATATCGTTTTTTAAAATATGTTGGGTACAAAAAAGGGTACAGCGCGTAATGTTCAGGTTATTTACCGAGTTGTCCCCCTTTGTCCCCCTATTTTACTACGATACGTGTAGTATTAGTACTAGTTTTATGCTTATATATTTCTAGCTACCCTGAGGGTAATTTTATTGGAGAGGTGTTTAACTATTGATTATTTCCATATAAAATACTATATTTGCCCAGCTTCATTTTTTCCAAATTGCCCCAACCAAGCCATGTCTCAAAAAGTTACGTCGTTGGCTCACCATTTTGTAACGTTTTGGAAAAAATTTATTAGATTTGAAAAATTTTTTTAAGGTTTTCGTGGAAAAACCCAATCCGTTTTTTATCCTGTTATTGGTTTGTATTTGTACTTTTTTTTCCTGCAAGGAAGAAAAAGGCAACTTGGGTGTGATCATAAATAAAAACTTAGACGCACATCATTTTATGATTCGATATCTAAGATCAATAATACTGTTTCTGCCAAGGCAGCTTACATTCACATGATAGATTTCTTGGAAAAAGCGGATAGCAATCATGCAATAGTTTCCCATTTTCCTTATATCGAAAAAACATTTATAGAGGAGCCTACACAATGCGCTGAACTATTTGAAAAGGTGGCCATTGCCTATATAAATTTGGAGGTTTTGATTCTGCACAACATGTTTTGACGAGATGTAGAGCAATCTATCAAAAGGAAAATGACTTAATCGGGGAAGGGCGAATCCTTAGCGCAGAAGCAAAAATAGAAAACGGAAAGGGAAATGTTGAATCTTCAGTTGAGCTATTTCTTAAGGCTAATCGAATTTTTGAAAAAGCTGGCGAAGAGAACTCTTTCTATGAAAATCAAATTGAATTAGCGACGATCTTTTTCTTTGAAAAAGCGTTTGATAAATCATTAGCCCTACATCAAAACACACTCGAATACTTCGAAATTCATAAAGATACAGCCCAAATGGCTTATGTTTTGGACGGAATTACCGTTGCGCAAGACAATTTAAATCAATTAGAGGAAGCAGAAACATCTAGTAAAAGGGCTTATGCATTGTATAAGGCGCTTGATGACAAACAAGGCATGAGTGTATCCTTAAATAATTTAGCCCACCTATATAAACGTACAAATCAACTAGAAAAAGCGGTTCCAATCTTGGAAGAAGGCTTAGACTTGATGGTGAAGATAGGTAATAGCCGCTATATTCCGGTTTGTCGGTCTAATCTTGGAAACTGTCTGTACGACCTCGGGCGCTACGATGAGGCTTATCAAGCGTTGAAGCATGCCTATAAAGAGATAAAAAAGCTTGGAAATGGGGCATCTCGTCATAAGATGAACATCGAAAACGCTTTGGCTAGGACTGCAGCTGTTTTGGGTATGCATAAAAGTGCATATGCTTATCAGGCGGAATTTATAGCGACCAAAGATTCGTTGCAATCGCGCCAAAGCCTACATGACCTCACCAATGCAAATGCACTATATGAAGCATCTGAAAGGCAGGTAGAAATCGAGCGACTTAGCCATGAAAGTGAAGTGGGCAAATTATATGCTATCTTCTTTGGCCTCCTAGGTTTAGGCACTGCTGCCTTCATTGGCTATTATTTTTACTCGCGGATCAAAAGACAAAAGCAGCTTTTTGAAAAGGAAAAAGAAATATTTGACCAACAAAGCAAACGACAAAAAGCTGAGATGAATGCTACACACGCTCAATTGTCAAATTTTTCGCGCTTGGTACAAGAGAAGTCAACCATCATTGATAATCTCGAAAATCTTCTAAAGTCAAATCCGGAAGCCTTAGCTACCAAGCCTGTAGAAACCATTGATTTGTATTTGAGTGAACTTTATGCTCAGCGTATTTTGACAAATGATGACTGGGAGGACTTTAAGGTGCTTTTCTCCAAGGTACATCCAGGCTTTTATGAAAAACTGTTAACTACATATGTAGCGATGACACCTGCCGAACTCCGACTATCTATGCTTATAAAACTTGGACTGAGTTCAAGGGAGATTGCAAGCATGCTGGGAGTATCTCCACAATCTGTCAAAAAAACTAGGCAACGACTCAGAAGAAGATTGGAACTTCACAAGGAGCAAAATCTTGAGAATTTTATTTTTACTTTCCAGACATAAGGCCCAGTTTATGTGTTTTTGGTAGAGAGCTTAAATTTAGGAACACTAAATTTAAGCTCTTTTTTTTGGCTATAAACCATAAAAATATATTGTTACTTGTAAAGATAAGGGTACATATGAGGGTACAAGTGTCCAAAGGCCCGATAATTATTTATTTTTCAATCAAGAAGGTGGTATCTTAGATTATGGTTTTAAAGTAAAATAGGTTACGTTTGAAAAAAAAAACATGTTTTTGAAGCGATGTCTTTATTTGAAATCAATCAGCCATTTACAATCTTACCTAATCTATTGAGTCTTTTTTTTCTCAATACACGCTAACATATAGAGCATTTTTTTTGCTCTCTTTTATTCAAAATTTAGGGTTCAAAATTTTTAATTTGAGATGCCAAAACTCAGCCTTAATACCTTATGTCTATACCACTCCAAGAAGCTACCAACCATTTAAAATAGTCGAAATGACAATAATTTTTTACAAAAAACGAATTTTAGCTCAGTTTTCTAAACGCAGCAAATGTATTGCAATTTGTCTTTTATTTTTAGGTTTTTTTGCACCTAGTTTTGCTCAGGTGAATATAGCACCTTTGAACTGTTATACACAATTTTCAACTGCTGGTGAGATGGACGCTGCTGCTGCTGCATCAGGAGCAAGTACGCCATTTGCGACATGGAAAGGGGCCTACGACTATGCAAATAATAATGGACAGACTGAGATTATTTTTGCTCAAGGACATTACCAACCAGGTGTGCAAGGTGCTGTCTCGGATTGGGCGATGCAAGCGGAGGTTTTGCGCTTGGTGCGGGTATGAAAATTACCGGAAATGGCGCATTTATCGACAATTCAGCTAACGGAACGAGCTCTTTATGTTTCGCGACTATCGCAGGCGCAGGTGCGACTATAGATGGCTTGACCTTTAAAGGTTTTACGGAGTAAATGCTGGGCAGTCTTGGTCGATGTTGATGTTGCCAATTGGAGTATCACAAATTGCAACTTTGACAACTGTGATTGGCAAGGTGACGGTCTGGTTGTCAATATGGGGTCGGCAGGTTCTGGTACTATATCAGATGTTCTTTTTATAATCATGTCCAAACGACAGGTAGTGCAATGACGGTGACTGGGTCAGGGGCTTTGACTATAAATCAAACAGAATATCATTGTAATAGCAGAATAGTAGCCGGAGGAGCCGTACGTATTTTAAGTTCCGCAAATGTGACCTTTAACGCTTGTTTATTTAACGATAATAATACAAACTCAGCCAATGGTGGTGGTATCGGTATTCTTGGAAGCTCAACCGTTACGATGAATACTACAAATTTTACTTGCAACAGTGCTTCCGTTAATACTCAAGATGATGGAGGAGCTATTGATATTACAGAGGGAAGTTCGTTGACACTTTCAGGCTGTAATTTTAATGGAAATACTGCTTCAGATAAAGGTGGAGCAATTTCTGCGGCTGGAGCATCGGCAAGTTTGATTAATTTAAAATATTTCGAGCACCATATTTTCTGGAAATACTGCTAATAGCGGTGCAGCAATCCATTTGAATGATGCGAATACTATTTTGAATGGTTCTTACTTTACAGCCAATATTGCATCAGGCTCAGGTGGCGGTGTTTATATTGATGAAGGAAATAATACAGCACCTACAGTTTTTCGAATAATACATTCATAAGTAATAGTGCAGGTGGTGCTTGCGCTGGTATTGATGTTTTTACGGAAGCACATATCACTGGATCTAATAATAACTTGGAGCATTTGGCAGATGGTCATAATTTGTCAAACCAACCGGTTCGATGCAGTTTGACAATGGCGATGATTGCGATAATCTAGCAAATTGGACAACGACTAATGGCAACATTACTTCCAATGGATCTACTTTGAATATAGAGGAAGTTCTGGCAATTTGTTTGCATATGCAAACCAAGTAGAAACAGGTACAGGTACTTTGTATTGGACATTACCCAGTACAATGCTTCATCCTTGACCGGTCTAAATAGCAGCCAAAAGGCATTTGCCTTCGTATTAGGAGGTCAAAATTCTGATTTTACTACGGGTAACGGTTTTGCTATCGTAAAAGGAAGAACGGGGAATAAAGCAGTTGAATTTGTAAAATATACCAATGGTCTAAACAGTCAAACCAACGCGACAGTGCTCCATACACTCGGAAATACATCCTCAGAGTCAGGCTATACAACCTACAAAATAGTGTACGAACCTAGCACAAACGTGTGGACATATTACTGGACTTCAGGTTCAAGTCAACCTCCTACAAATGAAGAAGATCCACGTGGATACAATTGGTGTGGAACAGGCGTAGCAAGTATGGCTACATATATAGCTTCCGAATCGTTTAGTCTTGCTTCTTACCCGAATGTAGGCCCCGTTTGGAATGCTTCGAGTACAAGTAGCTCAAACTCTGCCACCATCAATAACTATTATTTTAGAGCAGGTGATGAGACTTCAGGGCTGGATGGAGTGGTGTATATGCAAATTTGTCATGTGCAGCTTGTCCGACGACTACGACTCCTGCGACAACTTGCCCGCTGGATCCAATAGCGGACAGCGGATCGATTATCAATACTACAGGAGGGGTTGTTGTTGCAAACGTAGCTGCGAATGATCTAATACATGGAGTGGCAGCAGTGTTGGGTTCGGGCGGAAATGCTGCAGTGTCAGCGTTTGGAACTTGGCCTTCAGGTATTACTTTGGCCGCTGACGGAAGTGTTTCTGTGGCAGCTGGTACCACAGTTGGTGTGTACAATCTAGAATATAATTTATGTGATTTAAGTAGCCCAGCGATTTGTGAAAAAGTAGCGGTAGTGGTTACTGTATCGGGTGTTCTACCTGTTTCTTTAAGTGCTTTTTCCGTAAAAAATAAAGGGACTTCGGTTGAGGTAAAATGGATTACAGAACTAGAAATTGACAATGACTATTTCGAAGTGCTTCGATTAGGAAATGGCCAAACATGGGGTCCGATTGGCAAAGTAGCTTCAAACTATATCAATAGCGATTCAGAAAATCACTATGAATTTATGGATAAAAACCCAGGTGCTGGGTTGGTTTATTATAAATTGAAGCAGGTGAACTTAGACGGCACACATCGCTTCAGTGATATAAAGTCAGTACAGCTGTCTGATGTAGATCATACCTTTTCGATGTACCCAAATCCTAGTAATGGATGGGTGGAGCTTAGCAGTTCTGATATGCTAAGTCAAATTGAGGTTTTTGATGTAATGGGTAAAAAAGTATGGAGCGAAATGATTCTGTCAAATGCCCCTTTACAAATGCCAATTGATTTGACAAACTTAAAGTCGGGTATGTATTTGGTGAAGCTTAGCTTTAGCAATACTCAGGTAGTTCAAAAGAAGTTATTTATTCGATAGATAATAAATTAATTCAGCACTAGGCCACTTCGAAGAAGTCAAGTGCTGAATTAATCTAAACATGAAATAAGATAAATTTAGGCTGTCACATTATCCTTGAAATCATGTGTAGTCTTATTCTTAAGAATAAACAGGCTGTAAAAGCTAAAATACGGACAGAAGTGGATAGTAATAGCTTTGTTGTGAAACGAAAGTAAAATGTTTTAATCTACCAAGAAGGGTATATTTTTTTTAAAACAGGCCATAACAATACAAAATATGGGATACAAAAGGGGGGACATAGTGTTTGCTGTCACATAAACGTCAAAAAGTAGTTTGTTATTATTCTATCTTTGGCAGGTGATAATCATGATCTTTTATGGTTTTTGATTGTCGCGTTTTTTAATCTTCCGGCTTATAAATAGTCGAGCTTCCTAAAAGCGATGTTACAAAAATATGAATACGAGTTTTTTATACTTTCGATCAAAATGAAAGTTTGAATATCTTGTAGGATATAATATTTTTTTGAATCCAATTTGAAAAGGATATGAGCGAGGTGATTAATAAAACCTTAGAACGGCTCCATATCTTTTTATTTTAATCAATAGAATTTAGTGTTTTAAAGACCAATTTTTCTAATCAAGTCTCTTGATTAGGCCTAAAATTTTATGCTCTAATCATAATGAATTTTTACAAAGTTTTCTTCAATACAATTGCTACTCAACGAAGTGAGATTAATGCTATTTGCTGATTTGAAGAAAACAATTTCTACCTTTTTTAACCGAATTGCTCAAAAGGAAAAGCAAGCTAACATTTAGCTCAGATTGCTTTTACGATTTATTTCTTTTGAGAGATTTCGCACTAAACATTAGTTTGAATGAACAAAAAGATGTGTACACTAAAAGCAACGACAAAACAAAACCATGGGACTATTCCTGAGGTGCATTTGTCCAACCGAAGGACTCTACCTAATCGAAAATCTTATTTACCTTGGCTTTCGGGTTGGAGTTTATTTTTGATGTTCTTTTTATATTCTAATCAGCTTTCAGCTGCCTGTCCTGCCTACTCAGGGTCCGAAACGATAACAGAAGGTGGGTTTACTTATAACGTTCTTTATTTTGCTAAACCAGGGGATGTTTCTCCTACCAGTGGTTTGTATGGAGGACCAACGAATCCGATTACTGATTGGAATTCTTCAAATGGAGGAATGGATGCCCTAAATGACTGTGGTGGCGGAATCTACATGAAGTTTATTGCCAGCTGTGAATACGGAACCAGCTCCGCTAATGGGGATATGGATTTCACAGATAGATTGATTTCTGGTTCAATTAATAATGTAATTCTTGATGGACAAGGTTCTATAACAACTGCCTCTGCCGCCGCTGTATCTTGGCTTCGAGTCGACGGAAGATCGAATTGGACAATCCGAAACTTTACTTTTATAGGCTATAATGCAAATGTCATTCTTTGGACTGATATGGTAAACTCAGTTATTGAAAACTGTACATTTGACAGCAATCCAACACAAAGAGCTGTACGAATTGATAATGATGATAATGCAAGTGATGTAACTATTCGGAATTGTTTATTCTCGAATAATCCACCTGCATCAGAAACAGTATCTACTGGTGCCTTGGAAATACGTGAAGACGAATTTGCAGGGCCGCTTGTAGTAAATATTGAAAACACTGATTTTTCATGTAATGCACGCCAAGGTTTTGGTGGTGGGGCGCTATGGATCAGTCCTACAAGCTTTCCTTCTAATGGAGGCCCCGATGTAAACATCACGGGCGGTTCATTTGTAGGGAACTTCTCCGGGACTGATACTGGTGATGGTGGCGCGATTGGAATTAACGGAAAAACAAGTACATTGGATATTGATGGAACTCTATTTTCTTGCAACCATTCAGAAGCTTCAACTGGCGATGGTGGTGGTGGTGCAATACGCATCCAAGCAGGTCCTGACGTTACAATAGATAATGCTACCTTTTATGGCAACTATTGTACAAACTCTGCGGGGTCTATCGCTGCGGGTGGTTACGGTGGTGCCATTAATATATCGAGCACATCTAGTGTTTCAACCCTAACAGTCTCAAATTCGTCTTTCACAGGAAACCAAGCTTCTCGGGGTGGTGCTTTCTATTTTGAAGGAGGATCTACGGTGAGTTTTACTAATTCGCTAATTGATGGAAATAATTCGGCATCCGAAGGAGGTGCCGGTATTTATACCGAAATAAGCTTTGATATAACCAATACATCTATAACCAATAATACTTCACCTGGTACTACAAGTGGTGGTGGTATAACAGGTGCTGGGACAGTTACTTCTACCAATTCATTGGTCAGTGGAAATACACCCTTAGAAACATCAGGTGTTACAATTAGTGGATCGACTACCGGAAGTGGAACAAGTACATCTGATCCAGGTATAACAGCTTGTGCAGTTTGCCCAGGTCCTGTGACTGTAGGTTGTGAAGCAAATGGCGGAGGGAATATTTCTACCAGCGGCTGTTTACTCCTTTGTTCTACTACGACTGGCGGTACCACGACTGCAACGGGGAATACTGCTTTTAATATAACGGATGTGACAAGTTGGACGCCACCTGTTTGTGGATCTCCTTCTGACTTTGCCTATGTTTATCTTGTTGTGGATGCAACGGGGACTATTGTTCAAATAATTAATGGTGATACAGATAATGATGGAATACCTGACTTTGCAGAATCTCCAGCGGTAAATACGGTTATAGATTTAAATGGATTACCTGTTGGTGATTATACTATACATGGCTTTCATTATAAAACAGCCTCAACGGCATTTTCTCCAGTTCCTACTGTAGGTACCATGCTTTCAGCTATTCAAAGCTCAATTGCGGGCGGATCAAGTAGTGGTTGTGGTGGATTGACTTCTGGGACCATTACTGCAACGGTATTAGATCCAATTGTAATTACGGCGACGACGTCGTGTACAAATGCAGCTGGTGCAGATGCTCCAACTGGTCAGTTTTATGTTGCTATTTCGGTTACAGGTGGTTTGCCAACTGAAAACAGTGCCGGAAGTTTTACAATCGCTGGATTACCAGGACTTACCTCCTACACATTCGGAAGTGGTACTCAATATGTAGCAGTACCTTATACAATGGGTGCCTCTCTCAATATTCAGGCTACAGCTGATGGAAATAGTGCAGCGACAGGTTGTGTTGATTGTCAAAGCCCTACGGTGGTCTTGGCACACCTGAGTTGTGCAGTAGCCTGCCCTATGGCAGTCGTCACAGACGATGCAGCTACTATATGTTCAGGTGCCTTGACAAATGAAATAACTACATGGCAAACCGCCGTGACAACCGCAAATGCTGCTCCAATAACAGAAACAAATACAGCAAGTACATTAATTTACTCTACCTCAAACACTACGCCTCCTACGGCGGGTACAATATCTGGAATACATAGTGCAAATGCAACAGCATGTAGTTCAGAAGATCAACTCCTTTATGCATTTTTGCAATGTTTTGGTGATGATATGACAGCAAATACTGCTGACGATGAATATCTATTGCTCGGAACATATACATTAACAGTTAACCCAAGTGTGAGAGCTGGAACTGCTGCTGCACCTACGGGATGTAGCGTGACCGTTACAGCCTGTACAGGTGATGCAATGGTAGCCACCTTAGCTACAGGTGGTGCAAGTATTGCAAATTTTGATGCTAGTACGGGTGTTTATACTGCAACATTAGGCGATGCAGCGGGTACCTTAACGATTACATTTAGTAATACTACTGGATGTGGTACACCAACACTTTTATTGAATACGCCAGCATGTCCAGCAATGTGTGCGACACCGGTAGTAACCAATGGCACAGCTACTATATGTTCGGGTGGCCTTGATTCTGAGTTATCTGCTTGGGCTTTTAATGTAGAGACAGCGAATGCTACTACAATAGCTGATGTTAATACAGCTTCGTCTGTTGTTTACTCAAATAGTACAACGACACCGCCGACAGCAAGCACAATTACAGGTGTTCATAGTTCAAATGCTACCGCCTGTGCTTCGGAAGATCAATTGCTTTATGCTTATTTACAGTGTTTTGGTGCAGATGCAACTGCAAATACTGCGGATGATACATATTTGGTGCTTGGTACATATACTCTAACGGTTAAACCGAGCGTAAGAGCGGGAACAGCGGCGTCTCCATCCGGATGTACTGTCACGGTATCTCCGGCTTGTGCAGCTGATTTGATGGTAGCTGGCACACCAACTGGTGGTGCTGCTATGGCAAATTTCAATGCAACTACTGGAGTATATACAGCTATGCCAGGTGATGCAGCTGGAACGCTTACGATTACATTTAGTAATGCGTCTAATTGTGGAACGCCAACACTAGTTATTAATACGCCAGTTTGTCCATTACCAGCGGCTATTACTTTGGACAAAGCATTTGTGAGCGCAGTAGTACAAGCCGATGGTTCTTATAATGTTACGTATACGGTTACCGTTGAAAATACGGGCGGACTTGCTGGTGCATATACATTAACAGATACGCCAAGCTTCGATACGGATATCACTATCAATAGCGGATCATTTAGCGGCGAAGCAAGCGGCGCGATGATGACAACTGGCACAACGACTCTAAATACAAACTATGCAATCCCAGCGGGAGCGACAGATGTATATACGGTAGTGTTTAATGTAACACTTGATTTGACAAGTGGAGCAGGCGATAGTGAGTATGCTGCATGTGGAGCAAGCGGCGGTGGTATTCCAGTAGCAGGCGAAGGTTTGTTTAACTTAGCAGAACTGGATACAGACAACGATGGTACGACGGATCTGGATGACTCAGCATGTGGCGATTTGCCAAACATCACGTTGGATAAAGCATTTGTAAATGCAGTTCAACAAGCCGACGGTTCATACAATGTAACTTATACGATTACAGTTGGGAACAACGGTGGTGCAGCAGGCACATATACTTTAACAGATACGCCAAACTTCGACGGAGATATCGCAATCAACAGCGGCTCATTTAGCGGCGAAGCAAGCGGTACAATGATGACAAGTGGTACAACGACTTTAAATACAAACTATGCAATCGCAGCGGGAGCTATGGATGTATATACCGTAGTATTTAACGTGACACTTGATTTGTCAGACGGCACAAGCGACGATGTTTATACAGCATGTGGTGCAAGTGGCGGTGCGAATCCAGTAGCAGGCGAAGGTTTGTTTAATCTAGCAGAACTGGATACAAACGGCGACGGTACGACTGATCTTGATGACTCAGCATGTGGCGATTTGCCAAACATTACTTTGGACAAAGCATTTGTAAATGCAGTTCTTCAAGCCGACGGTTCATACAATGTGACTTATACGGTTACAGTTGGGAACAACGGCGGAGCAGCTGGAGCATATACATTAACAGATACGCCAAACTTCGACGGAGATATCGCAATCAATAGCGGCTCATTTAGTGGCGAAGCAAGCGGCGCGATGATGACAAGTGGTACAACGACTTTAAACACAAACTATGCAATCGCAGCGGGAGCGACGGATGTATATACAGTTGTGTTTAACGTGACACTTGATTTGTCAGACGGCACAAGCGATGATGTTTATACAGCATGTGGTGCAAACGGCGGTGCGAATCCAGTAGCAGGCGAAGGTTTGTTTAACCTAGCGGAATTGGATACAAACGGCGACGGCACGACTGACTTAGATGATTCAGCTTGTGGTGACTTAGAAAATATTACACTAGATAAAGCATTTGTAAATGCAGTTCCACAAGCGGATGGTTCATACAATGTAACCTACACCATAACCGTAGCAAATACGGGTGGCCTTGCAGGCACATATACATTAACAGATACGCCAAACTTCGATGGAGATATCGCAATCAACAGCGGCTCATTTAGCGGCGAAGCAAGCGGTACAATGATGACAAGTGGTACAACGACTTTAAACACAAACTATGGCATTAACGTAGGTGAAACCGATGTATACACCGTAGTATTTAACGTGACACTTGATTTGTCAGACGGTACAAGCGATGATGTTTATACAGCATGTGGAGCAAGTGGCGGTGCGAATCCAGTAGCAGGCGAAGGTTTGTTTAACCTAGCAGAACTGGATACAGACAACGACGGTACTACGGATCTGGATGACTCAGCATGTGGCGATTTTCCAAACATCACGTTGGATAAAGCATTTGTAAATGCAGTTCAACAAGCCGACGGTTCATACAATGTAACTTATACGATTACAGTTGGGAACAACGGTGGTGCAGCAGGCACATATACATTAACAGATACACCAAACTTCGACGGAGATATCGCAATCAATAGCGGCTCATTTAGCGGCGAAGCAAGCGGTACAATGATGACAAGTGGTACTACTACTTTAAATACAAACTATGCAATCGCAGCGGGAGCTATGGATGTATATACAGTTGTGTTTAATGTGACACTTGATCTAGCAGACGGCACAAGCGACGATGTTTATACAGCATGTGGTGCAAACGGCGGTGCGAATCCAGTAGCAGGCGAAGGTTTGTTTAACCTAGCAGAACTGGATACAAACGGCGACGGTACGACTGATCTTGATGACTCAGCATGTGGCGATTTGCCAAACATCACGTTGGATAAAGCATTTGTAAATGCAGTTCAACAAGCCGACGGTTCATACAATGTAACTTATACGATTACAGTTGGGAACAACGGTGGTGCAGCAGGCACATATACATTAACAGATACACCAAACTTCGACGGAGATATCGCAATCAATAGCGGCTCATTTAGCGGCGAAGCAAGCGGTACAATGATGACAAGTGGTACAACGACTTTAAATACAAACTATGCAATCGCAGCGGGAGCTATGGATGTATATACAGTTGTGTTTAACGTGACACTTGATTTGTCAGACGGCACAAGCGACGATGTTTATACAGCATGTGGTGCAAACGGCGGTGCGAATCCAGTAGCAGGCGAAGGTTTGTTTAACCTAGCAGAACTGGATACAAACGGCGACGGTACGACTGATCTTGATGACTCAGCATGTGGCGATTTGCCAAACATTACTTTGGACAAAGCATTTGTAAATGCAGTTCAGCAAGCCGACGGTTCATACAATGTAACTTATACGATTACAGTTGGGAACAACGGCGGTGCAGCAGGTGCATATACATTAACAGATACGCCAAACTTCGATGGAGATATCGCAATCAATAGCGGCTCATTTAGCGGCGAAGCAAGCGGTACAATGATGACAAGTGGTACAACGACTTTAAACACAAACTATGCAATCGCAGCGGGAGCTATGGATGTATATACAGTTGTGTTTAACGTGACACTTGATTTGTCAGACGGCACAAGCGATGATGTTTATACAGCATGTGGCGCAAGTGGCGGTGCGAATCCAGTAGCAGGCGAAGGTTTGTTTAACCTAGCAGAACTGGATACAAACGGCGACGGCACGACTGATCTTGATGACTCAGCATGTGGCGACTTACCAAACATTATTTTGGATAAAGCATTTGTAAATGCAGTTCAGCAAGCCGACGGTTCATACAATGTAACTTATACGATTACAGTTGGGAACAACGGTGGTGCAGCAGGTGCATATACATTAACAGATACGCCAAACTTCGATGGAGATATCGCAATCAACAGCGGCTCATTTAGCGGCGAAGCAAGCGGCGCGATGATGACAAGTGGTACAGCGACTTTAAACACAAACTATGCAATCGCAGCGGGAGCGACGGATGTATATACAGTTGTGTTTAACGTGACACTTGATTTGTCAGACGGCACAAGCGATGATGTTTATACAGCATGTGGTGCAAACGGCGGTGCGAATCCAGTAGCAGGCGAAGGTTTGTTTAACCTAGCGGAATTGGATACAAACAACGACGGTACGACTGATTTAGACGATGAAGCATGTGGCGATTTGCCAAACATTACTTTGGATAAAGCATTTGTAAATGCAGTTCAGCAAGCCGACGGTTCATACAATGTAACTTATACGATTACAGTTGGGAACAACGGTGGAGCAGCTGGTGCATATACATTAACAGATACGCCAAACTTCGACGGAGATATCGCAATCAACAGCGGCTCATTTAGCGGCGAAGCAAGCGGTACAATGATGACAAGTGGTACAACGACTTTAAATACAAACTATGCAATCGCAGCGGGAGCTATGGATGTATATACCGTAGTATTTAACGTGACACTTGATTTATCAGACGGTACAAGTGATGATATTTATACAGCATGTGGTGCAAACGGTGGTGGTAATCCAGTAGCAGGCGAAGGTTTGTTTAACCTAGCAGAACTGGATACAAACAACGACGGCACAACTGATTTAGACGATGAAGCATGTGGCGATTTGCCAAACATTACTTTGGATAAAGCATTTGTAAATGCAGTTCAGCAAGCCGACGGTTCATACAATGTAACTTATACGATTACAGTTGGGAACAACGGTGGTGCAGCAGGTGCATATACATTAACAGATACGCCAAACTTCGATGGAGATATCGCAATCAATAGCGGCTCATTTAGCGGCGAAGCAAGCGGTACAATGATGACAAGTGGTACTACTACTTTAAATACAAACTATGCAATCGCAGCGGGAGCTATGGATGTATATACAGTTGTGTTTAATGTGACACTTGATCTAGCAGACGGCACAAGCGACGATGTTTATACAGCATGTGGTGCAAACGGCGGTGCGAATCCAGTAGCAGGCGAAGGTTTGTTTAACCTAGCAGAACTGGATACAAACGGCGACGGTACGACTGATCTTGATGACTCAGCATGTGGCGATTTGCCAAACATCACGTTGGATAAAGCATTTGTAAATGCAGTTCAACAAGCCGACGGTTCATACAATGTAACTTATACGATTACAGTTGGGAACAACGGCGGAGCAGCAGGTGCATATACATTAACAGATACGCCAAACTTCGACGGAGATATCGCAATCAATAGCGGCTCATTTAGCGGCGAAGCAAGCGGCGCGATGATGACAAGTGGTACAACGACATTAAATACAAACTATGCAATCGCAGCGGGAGCGACGGATGTATATACAGTTGTGTTTAACGTGACACTTGATTTGTCAGACGGCACAAGCGATGATGTTTATACAGCATGTGGCGCAAGTGGCGGTGCGAATCCAGTAGCAGGCGAAGGTTTGTTTAACCTAGCAGAACTGGATACAAACAACGACGGTACGACTGATTTAGACGATGAAGCATGTGGCGATTTGCCAAACATTACTTTGGATAAAGCATTTGTAAATGCAGTTCAGCAAGCCGACGGTTCATACAATGTAACTTATACGATTACAGTTGGGAACAACGGTGGTGCAGCAGGTGCATATACATTAACAGATACGCCAAACTTCGATGGAGATATCGCAATCAATAGCGGCTCATTTAGCGGCGAAGCAAGCGGTACAATGATGACAAGTGGTACAACGACTTTAAATACAAACTATGCAATCGCAGCGGGAGCGACGGATGTATATACAGTTGTGTTTAACGTGACACTTGATTTGTCAGACGGCACAAGCGATGATGTTTATACAGCATGTGGCGCAAGTGGCGGTGCGAATCCAGTAGCAGGCGAAGGTTTGTTTAACCTAGCAGAACTGGATACAAACAACGACGGTACGACTGATTTAGACGATGAAGCATGTGGCGATTTGCCAAACATTACTTTGGATAAAGCATTTGTAAATGCAGTTCAGCAAGCCGACGGTTCATACAATGTAACTTATACGATTACAGTTGGGAACAACGGTGGTGCAGCTGGAGCATATACATTAACAGATACGCCAAACTTCGACGGAGATATCGCAATCAATAGCGGCTCATTTAGCGGCGAAGCAAGCGGCGCGATGATGACAAGTGGTACAACGACTTTAAACACAAACTATGCAATCGCAGCGGGAGCGACGGATGTATATACAGTTGTGTTTAATGTGACACTTGATTTGTCAGACGGCACAAGCGATGATGTTTATACAGCATGTGGTGCAAACGGCGGTGCGAATCCAGTAGCAGGCGAAGGTTTGTTTAACCTAGCAGAACTGGATACAAACAACGACGGTACGACTGATTTAGACGATGAAGCATGTGGCGATTTGCCAAACATTACTTTGGATAAAGCATTTGTAAATGCAGTTCAGCAAGCCGACGGTTCAT
>CANNZV010005579.1:0-25538 GCA_947561585.1 Caprella mutica
CCAAGATTAACTGCAGGGTCAAACTTGAGAATAAACAAAAATACTCCGATAACGACTATAGGAGAGGAGATCAGGTACATCACCTAGAAGAACAATCCGAAGAAGATACACCGGATTACTACTACGAACAAAAGGACGAAGAGTCAGAATGACTAGTTAGTTTATCCAATACTACAGAGATAGAGAATAGACTTAAGATCCCCATGATAAAAGTTCAGCTTATCGGTATAAATAAGAGTGAAGAACTAAGCGCTCTAGTAGATAGTGGAGCTAGTGTCTCCCTAGTAGCTGAAAATATTATAGTAAATTTAGGGGAGCAGGGGAAAATAGAAACTCAAAACAAACGGGTGTACGACGCGCAAGGAAACCTAATTCCAATAATAGGAAAGGTGGTGATGTCAATAGAAAAGCTAAAAGGCAAATTTGAAGGAGATTTTCTAGTCTTCAAAGAATTAAATAAGGGAAGTGTACAAGTCCTATTGGGCATGAATATCCTTAAGCATGCTATAGTAAACTTTCCTCAACAAGAGTTACAGTTCATAGACAACAAATCAGTAAGTGAAAGAAAGGCTGAAGAAACTGTAACCATGATCATTCAGTCCAAGAAATTATATAATAAGGTGCCGCTAAACTCAAGAATAACCGTGTTAGAAGAAGAGCAGGGAAAGGAAGCGCTCGATAAAAACGAAGAAGAAAATGATCCAGGGATAAGAAAAGGAACGGAAAATGATACTGGACGACAGGGAATGGTGAGTAACGTGAGTATACACCTGAAAGAGGAACTCACGGTAGCTAAGAATTCAGTAAACACCATTCAGGTGAAAATCGCCAATAAGAAGATCAAGGAAAATGAAGATTTAATTATTCATCACGGAGAACCGCGATTCGGGTTATTAACCTCGAACGCAATCACGAGGGTAACTGACGGAAAAATAACGGTCAGTATAACTAACGCAAGTGATAAGGATGTAACCCTCAGTCAAGGTACAATATTGTGCATAGCAGAAAAAGCAAAGATGGAAAATATCCACAGCATCACCGCAAATAATTCATCAGTGAAGGAACACGAAGAACCAGAAACACTACCACCAGTGCAGTGGGACGATGTAACCTGTGAGGATGAAGAAATGAAAGGGAAAGTGATGACACTTCTTAATACGTATAGGCAGGTATGTTGGCTGAAGGGAGAAAAGCTCGGAAATTACCGAGGACAGCCGCTTGAAATTACTCTGATAGAAGACAGAGTAATCAACAAGCCGCCCTACCGGATACCGCACGCCAGGCAAGGACCCTTAGATGTAGAAATTAAAAAATTGTTGGAACAGGGGGTGATAAGGAAGTCGGCCTCGAACTTCAATTCACCCCTACTCATCGTACCTAAGCCCGGCGGTGGAATAAGGCCTTGTATAGATTTTAGATGTTTAAATAAGATAACGGAACCGGTAACTTTTCCTATTCCCAAGATAGCGGACCTCCTTAACTCGCTGCAAGAAACGAAAGTCATCTCCAGTTTAGATCTAATCTCGGCATACCATCAATGCGAGATTAAGGCAGAGGACTGCCACAAAACCGCGTTCACGGTAAGAAATTCAAAGTATGAATTTCGGAGAGTACCATTTGGGCTCTCCTCGGCACCAGGGTATTTTAGTAGGGTAATCAATGAAGTGTTATATGACATCTTAGGAACACATGCCTTGTCATATATGGATGACATCATCATATTTGCAGCTACGAAGGAAACCCACCTAGACAAGATCAAGACAGTGTTGGAGAAACTACAGGAGGCCAACCTCAAAATAAAGATCACCAAATGTCGGTTCTTCACTTCATCCGTGAAGTTCTTGGGATATACGGTGGACGAACATGGACTAAGGATGGATGAGGACCGGATCAAGGCAGTCCGGAAATTACCATATCCCACGAGCAAGAAAGAATTGCAGGCCTTTCTAGGAGCCTGTAATTACTTCCGGTTCTTCGTCCGAAACTTTTCAGGTATAGCCGATCCATTGTATCAACTTCTCAGAAAAGGCGTAAAATTCGAATGGGATGAAAAGAAGAAGGAGGCTGTAGATACACTAAAGACTAAACTGTGTAACAGCCCGATCTTAAAGATTCCGGATTTCTTTAAGGAATTTTTCATCCACACGGATGCATCTCTAGTGGGCCTGGGCTCAGCCTTGATGCAAGAAATAGACGGGGTATTACACCCATTGTCCTATGTCAGTAAGTGCTTGAGTGAGACCCAAAAGAATTACTCCGCCACCAAACGAGAGATGTTATCTCTAATTTTCGCACTAGAGCAGTTCCGACATCTCATCCTACACTATAAGGTAACCGTGTACACGGACCATTTACCTTTGTTAGGAATAATGACTAAAACTACTAAAGATGCTGCCATCACCAGGTGGGCTCTGCTGGTGCAAGAATACCAGATAAATCTAAAATATTTACCTGGAAAGAAAAATTTGTTCGCAGATTTTCTGTCCCGAATGGTGGACATACAAGACAATTGTGAAGAATTTCCACAGGAACTAGATGATAAGCTTGGAGAAAAAATCAACGAGGTAACTGAACAAGAACAAGAATCTGAAGAACCATTACAGTCCTATATCCCTAGAAAAGTAGATTGGACAGAAGAGGAACTCAGGAAACTACAAACGTCAGACGCGAACTGTCAATCACTTAAAAAGAAGTTAATGTCACGAACAAGTGAAAGGACCGTGAAATTAGCAAGCTATCGGATATTGCGTGGAATTGTGTTTGTAGTAAGAAACATTACCAGGGGAAGCTTAGTTGACAGGTATCTAGTACCATACATTCCAGACACATTGATGCAAAGGGCTTTTAGAATAATTCATGATAGTACCACATCAGGTCATAGAGGGTATGATAGAACAATGCTCACCTTTAGGAAGAACTTTTTCAATCTTCATGAGGGTAAACTAGTACAGGAGCTAATTGATAAATGTATACCCTGTTTACAGGCTAAGGCTTCACCAAAACCTATTCCAATTGGAATGTATCCAATTCCTAACCGACCATTTGCATCTGTAAGTACTGATATATTGGGACCGTTACCAATAACAGAAAAGGGTAATAGATACATTTTAGTATTTAGAGATTTTTACACTAGATATAGTATCATAATTCCTTTACCTAATAAAGAAACAGACAGCATTATTGACGCGTTAAGAAGGGTTATAGCCCACTATGGGTCTTTCGAAGTTTTGCTAAGTGACAATGCGCAGGAGTTTGTAAGTGAGCGGGTAAAGTTGTTTTGTAAGTTCTACAACATCTCTAAGCGGGAGGTGGTACCTTACCACCCAGAGTCACAAGGATTAGCAGAGAGGATAAACCGGGAAGTGACTAAACTTTTACGTACCTACAGTCACACCTTAGCCACTCAGGACTGGGATGAGCTACTTCCGGTTATTCAGTTGACAATCAATAATACCTACAATGCATCTTTAGGGGAATCCCCTTTCTTTGCGTTATATGGTTATGATAGTCCTACCGAAGTACTTACTCAGCCTCGTTTGGACTATAGTGAAAGTGATCTAGCTGTAAGGTTGAAACGTATAACACAGGTTAGAAATCATTGTAAGGTTCATCTGACGCAAATACAGGATAAATACACAAGTAGAATTAACTCTAAACGAAAGGAAAAGGACATAGAAGTTGGTTCGCGAGTGTATGCCCGTCTTGACAAACATACCCAGATGAGAAAGTTGGACTTACCCATCTCAGGACCGTTTGTCGTGACAAACAAGAAGGGAAACCGGATTACGATTCAAGAAGTTAATTCTTCTCGAACCTTTGTAATTCACCCCGACAAATTGATTGTAAAACAAACAATTTCAATGGAAACTCCTACGAGTGTCCATACTAACCAGACTAACCTTACTAACAACCAACCTAAGGATAAGAAACCTTATAACTTAAGACCTCGAAGATGAGTGAGGCATAGTTAATAGTTGTAAACCTATTGTAATAATAGTTGTAAACCTATTGTAATAATGTTTTGAATTGTATAAGTAATAATAATAAGTTATAAGAATGAATTGTAATAAATATTGACCTTCCAGTGTTGGTGAAGTGGATTCTACCGCTCTTGATGGTGGCTGGTTGCCTGGCTCTAGAAGCAGACTCACCCCCCATATCCATTCACCCCTGGCAAGGCACCGCAAGGATGGAAGGTGCGTTTTTGTTATCACCCATAAGGTTGACATTCATTTCGAGTGTCTGTGACCAATTGGTTTCAAACCTACATTTCACACATACCACAATTAAGGCTCTCCTTACCTCGACAGTTTTAGAGTCAGCCAAGGGTCGACAAAACTTTGTACGTCGACTTTCTTTTATTATATTCAGATTAGAAACTACTTACCTTGAAATAATATCTTATCTAGGAAGAAATTTAATGTGTGAAAACCTCCATGAGGAAATTAATTATAATCATAACACCCTGCAAAAACAACTAAGTTTATTATGGGCTAAACTTGAAGCACCAGAGCAAACCACAAGCTCACTGGCTCACTACCTGGGAGCAGCTCGCCCTTCCACCCATCTGGAAAATGCTACCAATCCAGAAGCCTTTCTCGGAGTTGTGGCGGGATTGGCTGTAGGGGGTATAAGTGGTACCATATTCGGATCACTCTATGGAGGATCTGACCATACCGAAGAAATATCCACTTTGAATAATAACATAAATAAAGTTAATAAAAAAATTACTATAACAAATGAACGGATTGATATACTGTCAAAATCAGTGGAAAAATCGGTTAAAGATATAAAAATAATTTTGGATAATTTAAGTAAAGTAGTGGAGGGTTCAGAGAAGTTACAAATGCTTAGTTGGAACTTTGAACAACTAAAGCAAGCTGCCGTGAACTCTTTATTACTAATAAGGATAGCAGAAAATTCACTCACATTATTACGTTCAGGAACCATCAGTTCAGATTTATTAGATATAGAGACGGTGAAGGCAGTAGTGGAGGAAGGGACTAAGATTTACCCCGATTTAGTATTTCCCATTTCAAAGGTCAATCGTAGAACCATCCAAGATATCATTCCTTTCATAACAATTAAAAACCTAGGTTCCGATTACTTTGTATCACTAATTCCTTTATTCCATAGGAATGAATATCAACTCGTCACGTTGATGCCCCATCCAATAAAGATAGATTCGGACAAACTAGTAATAGCTAACCTAAAGGAGATATTCCTGTATGACAAGGAACACTATGTCACCACAGACCTAGATAATATTCATTCTATTGACGATAAAACTCACATCTTAAAATGAACCCATATGGAGTTTTAAACATTCTTCTTGTGAGTTTGAATCATTTATGATGAATACCACAAACATGATGGAATTATGCAGCTTTAGAGATTTAGGAGTCAATAATGGGATCTTGCTATCAGATTCTCATCAGAAACGACTGTTGTACGTAACAGAATCTACTCAAATAGAGTTGCAATGCCCTACAGGCCTCATTAGGGACTCTTTAGTTGGATTACATTACTTACCATTAAATTGTGACATCATGACTGATAGAGTAGAATGGCCTGCACGGTTGTCCCATGAGATTGACATTACTAAGTTAGTATCTAATACTACTAAACCCAATCCGTTTGACATTACGAACTTACCTATATTTTCAGTAAATGAGTCAACTCCCTTACATAAAACGATCAAGAAGCTGATAGATGAATTACCTTCAGACGAACCTTTCGTTATTCCATTTGATGACATGGATCTCACATTAGAGGAGGTTCACACTTACTCAATTGTAACTCAAGGAAGTTTAATCATTTTAGTACTGATAAATTTAATTCTCATTATAATATTATATGTTTTGAAATTCAGAGATCACCGCATTAAACATTCAGATGATATTTGTGAGGATATTCATATGTTTTAATATTATAAATTGAATAAGGAAATTATACTAAATAAATTAGAGTACTCCGCTGCTGTATTCGTGATACAGCACCATATATAAATGGTACACATTTTGTTATATTCATGTTACGTTTCTGTCATCTATTAAATTGATCTCTACTGGAAACTGAAGATATTATTATATCCTAACACAAAACATGGCGCTGCAGAAAAAGAAGAATAAGAAGGAAACCAACATGCAAGAAATGACAGAACCAAAGTCCACATCTGATGTACCTGAATGGATGAAGACATTCTTAATTCAGCAGGAGCAAATAAGACTCCAACAACAAGAAGAAAGAAGACAATATGAAGAAGAAAAAGAGCGAATGCATCAAGAAGAAATGCAAGCTCTGAGAGACATTCTGTTACGACAGAATGACAGACACGATGAATCACCAGGAAGAGATGAGCAAACAACTCGGGAAAGAACTGAGAAATCTCATCATCTACCAAGACCTCCCTTACTTGAAGCAAGCGTAAACTACAGCCAGTTTGTGGAGTGGAGAGAAGGATGGAAAGACTATTGCACAGTCTTGCGCATCGACAAACTCTCTCCTGAATCACAAAGAGCTCATCTACGAAGTTGTTTGAGTGGAGACATGCGCCTTCATATTAAGTGTGCAATCGGCATCGACAGAGATGACGAGATTGACACTGAAGAAATACTGGATCGCATTCAACTTTACCTTCGTCTGAAAAGGAATGTAACTCTGGATCGAGTAGCCTTCGCTGAACGCAAGCAAGAAGAAGGTGAAAGTTTTGATGACTTTTATGTAGCCATCAAAAAGTATGCTGAAGAAGCAGACTTGTGTAATCATTGCATCGAGCAAAGGACCACTACTCAAATAATTTCAGGAGTACGCACACAAGAATTACGGCAAAAACTGTTGTCAATCAACCCATTCCCAAACTTACAAAATGTGGTAGATCAATGCCGTAGTTACGAATCTTCAATGAAAGATTGCATATCGATAACTCAAAAGAACGTTAACAAATTAAAGTTTAATTCTAAAGTGAGCAACTATCGTAACCACAATTCTGAAATCAAACAAAAGTTTGACAAGAAGAAGAATATGGAGAAAAATGAATCATGTTTCTTCTGCGGAAGGAAAAGGCACCCCAGAAACGAATGTCCAGCAAAAGAATCAACGTGTAACATCTGTCAGAAAACAGGACACTGGGGGAAAATGTGTCGAAATAAGACAAAAAACACTGACCTTATTCCAGAAAAATCTAAAAATGTACTGCAAACAGGCACTCTGAAATGTCTTCAAACAAATCAATTCAAAAATGAAAATAATTCCACTCCTAAAGTTAATGTTCAGTTTTCCAGCAAAACAAAAGGAATTCATTGCAAACTAAACGCGGTGCCCGACACAGGATCGGAAGTCAACGTTGCAGGAGTTCAACTACTTCATAAGCTGAAGATATCAATCAGAGAGTTGAACAGGAGATGCATCGACAACCTAGTTGCCGCAAATGGGTCAAAGTTAGAAGTACTTGGATCCATAATACTTCAAATGAATCTGAACAATGAAATTGTTGATACAAAGGTAGTAATTTGTAAAAATCAATCGGATATTCTGCTATCTTGGAAAACCTGTATAGCTCTTAAAATAGTATCACACGATTTTCCAAAGCAAATCAACGTCAACAAGATTTCAATTGAAGATAAAGAAATAATAAAGAAGAATTTGTTATCTGAATACAAAGATGTATTTGATGACGACAATCAATTGAAAATCATGAAGGGTTCACCTATGAAGATTCATGTGCAAGAAGAATATACGCCTTTCGCCATCTATTCAGCAAGACAAGTACCTTTGGCATGGCAAGGGGAAGTGAAAGACAATCTAACAAAGATGGAAAGTCAGGGCATCATCACAAAACTCGAAGATGAACCTAGCGAATGGTGCCATCCAATGGTAGTAGTCGCAAAACCAAAAGGAGGAATACGAATTTGTGTTGACCTCACCAGGCTGAATAAACAGATAAAGAGGCCAGTACACCCTGCAACATCTCCAAAAGATGCAGTTTCTGCCATTGATCCAGAATCAAGATATTTTTCTACGCTTGACGCGAAACAAGGATACTGGCAAATAGAATTGGAAGAAAAATCTCAGAATCTTACAACTTTCATTACTCCATGGGGAAGATACAAATTCAAGAGAGCCCCAATGGGATTATCATCTACTGGTGACGAATACACTAGAAGACATGCAGCATTGATTGGAAGTCATCCGAACATGCAGAAAGTGATGGACGACGTTCTGCTGTATGACAAGTCATTCGAGAATCATGTTGAAAGTGTTAAGAAATTCCTTGATTTATGCCGACAAAACCACATCACACTCAATAGAGACAAGTTTTGTTTTGCAGAAGATGAAGTTAATTATGTTGGTTACATAATCAATAAAAATGGAATCACTCCTGATGGAAAGAAAACCTCAGGCATCGCAAAATTTCGATCTCCAACTAATTTAACTGAACTCAGATCTTTTCTTGGATTGGCTAACCAATTTGAAAGATTTTCAAGCGAGATTAGCCAGAAAGCAATGCCTCTCCGTGATCTATTGAAATCTAATACAGTCTTCCGATGGCTACCTGATCACGAGAATGCTTTCATCAATATTAAGAAGGCCCTTTGTTGCCCTCCAGTATTAGCTCATTTTGATTCAGGGAGAGAAACGAAACTTCAGACTGACGCATCTAAAAATAATGGACTGGGTTTCGTTCTCCTACAAAAGCATGACAGCAATTGGAAAATAGTCCAATGCGGTTCACGATTCCTTTCGGAGACAGAGAGCAGGTACGCTATAGTGGAACTAGAGCTGCTTGCAGTCACTTGGGCCGTCACAAAGTGTCAGCTTTATCTTCTTGGTTTGTCACACTTCAATCTTCAAGTAGATCATCGACCACTTGTTTCACTTTTGGACAAGAAGACATTGTCCGAAATATACAACCCTCGCTTACAAAGATTGAAAGAAAAGCTTTGCATGTATAATTTTACAACAGAATGGGTTCCTGGTAAACAGCACACCGTACCCGATGCACTCTCACGATGCCCTATTGATCACGAGAAAAGTGAAGAAATCGAAGATGATTTAGTATCACAAATAAGAATAGTTATAAATGATAACAACGTATTTACAAATGATATCAACCTGGATAATCTGAAGACATCTGCGAAGTGTGATTCTGATTACCAAAACCTTCTAAAAGCAGTGGAGAACGGATTTCCAACATCGAAACCTTCAGAGAATTCTATACTAAACCTTTATTGGAGCATCAAAGACGACCTCAGTTATGATGACGGACTCGTTCTCTATGGCCCACGTCTCATCATTCCTAAATCATGCAGACAGCTTATGCTTAACCTACTTCATTCGTCTCATCAAGGCATAGAAAAAACTAAAAGAAGAGCAAGACAGACAATGTACTGGCCATCAATTAACTCAGATATAAAAAACAAAATATCTTCATGTGAAAAATGTCAGAGTCTTCAGCCATCTCAGCAGAAGGAACCGCTGATAGCTACTTCTATACCAAATAGAATATTTGAAATGGTTTCTGCTGATTACTTTTCCCACGCAGGACGAGATTATCTGGTTTACACAGATTACCTTTCAGGATGGCCGGTAGTTTTCAAATTCAACAGAGGGAGTACAACAGCAAAAACTCTCATAATGGCTTGTAGAAAATGCTTCACTGATCTAGGTGTACCCAAAACATTCAGATCAGACGGAGGACCTCAATTTTCAAGCAAGGACTTCAAAGATTTTCTGAAGAGATGGGGAGTCAAACTTGAACAGTCTTCACCATATAACCATCAATCAAATGGACACGCAGAAGCATCGGTCAAGGCTATGAAGCATCTAATTGAAAAATCAACTGAAAATGGAAACATAGACTCCGAAGAGTTCCTAAGAGCACTTCTAGAATGGAGGAATACCCCACGAGAAGGAGGCCTTTCCCCAGCTCAAATTGTCTTTGGACATCCAATGCGTAGTTTCATACCAGCTCATCATTCAAGTTTTGATCCAAAGTGGCACAAGACCAGGAAAGAGTATGATGCCCATCATTTGGATCAGCAAATGAAATCTAAAGAACGATACAATCAACATAGCAAATCTTTACAGCCCATACAAATAGGAACTGAAGTTTTGGTTCAGCACACAATCAATAAGAAATGGAATTGTGTTGGAATCATTGTGGCTAAAGGAAGAGATAGAGATTATATGGTTAAAACCCCTAGCGGAAAAACGATGTGGAGGAACAGAAGATTCATAAGACCTTTCAAGATACAAACGAAAACCTGAAAGGGGAGTTGTGAGGATATTCATATGTTTTAATATTATAAATTGAATAAGGAAATTATACTAAATAAATTAGAGTACTCCGCTGCTGTATTCGTGATACAGCACCATATATAAATGGTACACATTTTGTTATATTCATGTTACGTTTCTGTCATCTATTAAATTGATCTCTACTGGAAACTGAAGATATTATTATATCCTAACACAAAACAATATTGAATCAGGGAATAACTTAAATCCAAGGGATTCTTTGACAATACCGTTGAGGAGCAGTTTTCGTAGAATCCAGAACAAACTACAGAATCTAAAAAAAGAGATTAACGAAAACTCCCATAGCAGATTTAGTTCCGCTCGATCATCGATAAACGATAGACTGAGACGGAAGGGCAGGAAAGTGAGAACGAAAGTAAAAAACTCTTCCATCAAAAGAATCAGGAAACGAAACCATTCCAAGGATTCCAGATCCTCTAATAACTCAGATGATTCGGAAGCTTCGGTAAGGTCGGTAGGAACATACACCGCCATGAATATTTATCCCTCACTTCCTTCAACGCTGCCCTCACCTCAGTTGCGTGATAAAATTAGAGAAATTCCCTTAAAAGCCTATAAATGAATAATATTGTAAGTTGATTCCCTGCTATCTAATGCCAATTGGCAATCATGTATGATTTAATGTAAGATTACTAACCCTAATTTCTAGTTTACATTTAAGGATGAAAATTCTATCTTAAGTTGAATATATTGTTGATAATAAAACAATGGAAGTACGTTGAAGCAACAATTGTTGGTCTTACGCACCTTCGATCCGCGCTGGTCATTAGTATTTCCAATTGTCACCTAATCATATATAAGTAATTGATTCTGTATTATTATTATCTCCATAATTCAACACCACATGGGCGCTAACTTCCGTTAGCATTGATGATGGCATTGATGGACGAGTGGCACCAACCTATGATGGCATGATGGTGGGGTCCGGGAACACTTACCTTCCAGCCATTGGAACCTTTGGCACCCAAGGTCACATGGACTGCTGAGCAGTGCTTACAACACGACAGCTAACCAAGGTCGTGGCTACGCCGGTGCAGCACTTGTGGCCTACATACAAACCTACACACACCATGTCGGTTGCCACACAATCCTGTGAGCCGGTTTCTCCTGTCTCTAACACGATGGGACCTCCCTCACCACAGATGACCGATGACAGCTGACACGTCAACCTCTACATCAACCCATTTTCGAAATTTTTTATTTTTTCTTTTACGTTTTTTTTATATATATTCCCTAACATTACTTTGTGATAGATCATAGTTTACTTTTCTTTGCTTGTCTAGGCTTAGTTAAACTTGCTTTTCTGTTGAAAATTACTTTGTAATTTTCTTTTTTAAGGGGGGGATAGTGTTAACGGTATATTGGTCTAGAAAAACGAAAAGTTTGATATTTCATTTATATGTTTACTTTGAAGAGTTACAGTAATTAAATTACACATATACTTAATTATTATTTTGTATTTCATGAGTATATTATTTATCTGTAAAACGAATAACCATCTGTTGAAACCTTGACTAAATTAGATATCTGTTGTTTGCCTTAAGCACACATGCATATTTATTCTCTAATGGAACAACTCCTAAAGGGGCACAAAAACTAGCTGAGATATAGAAAGGCTACAAAGACGATCGTAAATTGGATAAGTTTAATGTATTTGTCGGACAGTTATTGGAGAGACGTGAGCCTTAACAAGAGCTCGAAATTAGTAAATACATTTTTTGTATTATTTGATTTTAGTTAAAAACAACCTCGACACAATTTCTCTTCCGATTTCCAAATTCCCCGCACCAAGATACTTGGTGAAAGTATCTTTATAAAAGGGGCAAGTTCCCTTTATAGAGAGTTCAGTAATAATCTTCAACTCCCGTAATTAGTACGAGTCAATCGTCGCCTGTACGCCGTCACTCTGTGCAAACTAAATTGTCAATACTCTGTAACTCTAACATTTCTTAGTGAATATAAGTGTGTATTGAATTGCGTTTCATTTCTCCTTGCCGTAGTTTTATAGAGAATCACTCAAACCAAAATAAGAATTCCTAAAATAGTGAATAACACCCAAGAGGGTAGTCAGCTTATTACCCTAAAATATTAATGACTAAAAGACAATAAGTAACCAAAAGCATTAATAACAAAGAATCTATCTACAGCAAAGAATCTATGTTCAGCGAAGAATATTTCTAGAGCAGAGGATCTTTCTACAGCAAAGTATCTCTCTACAGCAAAGGATCTATTTACAGTATGGGATCTATCAACAGCAAAGGTTTTATCAACAGTAATGGATATATCTACAGAAAAGGATCTATCTACAGAAAAGAATTTATCTACAGCGAATGATCTGTCCACAGCGAATGATCTGTCCACAGCAAAAGATCTATCTACAGCAAAGATCCATTTTACTGTATGAGATCTATCTACAGCAAAGCTTTTATCTACAGTGAAGGATCTATCTACAGAAAAGGATCTATCTACAGAAAAGGATTTATCTACAGCGAAGGATCTATCTACAGCAAGGGATCAATCTACGGCAAAGGATTTATATATTTATTTATAGCAAAGGATCTTTGATCTATTTACATCAGTGGATCTATCTATAATAAATGATCTATCTATTACAAATGATCTATCTGCAGCAAAGGATCTATCTACAACAAAGAATCTATCTACAGCAAAAAATCTATCTACAGTAAAGGGTCTATCTACAGCAAAGGATCTATCTACAGCAAAGGATCTATCTACAGCAAAGGATCTATCTACATCAATGGATCTATCTACAGTATAGGATCTATCTACAGCAAATGATCTATCTACAATAAACGATAAATCTACAGCGAAGGATCTATCTACAGCAAAGGATCCATCTACAGCAAAGGATCTATCTACAGTGAAGGATCTATTTACTGCAAAGGATCTGTCCACAACAAAGGATCTATCCACAACAAAGAATCTATCTACAGCAAAGAATCTATGTTCAGCAAAGAATCTATCAACAGCAAAGGATCTATCTACAGCAAAGAATCTATCTACAGCAAGGGATCTATCGACAGTAAAGGATCTATCTACAGCAAAGGATCCATCTACAGCAAATGATCTATCTACAGTCAAGGATCTATCAAGAGCAAAGGATCTATATACAGCAAAAGATCTAGTAACAGCAAAAGTTCTATATTCTGCAAAGGATCTATCAACAGCAAAGGATCTATCAACAGGAAAGTATCTATCTACAGCAAAGGATCTATCTACAGCAAAGGATTTATATACAGAAAAGGATTTATCTACAGCAAGGGATCTATCGACAGTAAAGGATCTATCTACAGCAAAGGATCCATCTACAGCAAATGATCTATCTACAGTAAAGGATCTATCAAGAGCAAAGGATCTATATACAGCAAAAGATCTAGTAACAGCAAAAGTTCTATATTCTGCGAAGGATCTATCTACAGCAAATGATCTATCTACAGGAAAGTATCTATCTACAGCAAAGGATCTATCTACAGCAAAGGATTTATCTACAGAAAAGGATTTATCTACAGCAAAGGATCTATCTACAGCAAAAGATCTATCTACAGCAAAGATCCATTTTACTGTATGGGATCTATCTACAGCAAAGCTTTTATCTACAGTAAAGGATCTATCTACAGAAAAGGATCTATCTACAGAAAAGGATCTATCTACAGAAAAGGATTTATCTACAGCGAAGGATCTATCTACAGCAAAGGATCTATCTACAGCAAAGGATCTATCTACGGCAAAGGATTTATATATTTATTTATAGCAAAGGATCTTTGATCTATTTACATCAGTGGATCTATCTACAATAAATTATCTATCTACTACAAAAGATCTATCTACAGCAAAGGATCTATCTACAACAAAGAATCTATCTACAGCAAAAAATCTATCTACAGTAAAGGATCTATCTACAGCAAAGGATCTATCTACAGCAAAGGATCTATCTACAGCAAAGGATCTATCTACAGCAAGGGATCTATCTACAGTATAGGATCTATCTACAGCAAAGGATCTATCTACAATAAACGATATATCTACAGCGAAGGATCTATCTACAGCAAAGAATCCATCTACAGCAAACGATCTATCTACAGTAAAGGATCTATTTACTGCAAAGGATCTATCTACAGCAAAGGATCTATCTACAGCAAAGGATCTATCTACAGCAAGGGATCTATCTACAGTATAGGATCTATCTACAGCAAAGGATCTATCTACAATAAACGATATATCTACAGCGAAGGATCTATCTACAGCAAAGAATCCATCTACAGCAAACGATCTATCTACAGTAAAGGATCTATTTACTGCAAAGGATCTGTCCACAGCAAAGGATCTATCTACAACAAAGAATCTATCTACAGCAAAGAATCTATCTACAGCAAAGAATCTATGTTCAGCAAAGAATCTATCAACAGCAAAGGATCTATCTACAGCAAAGGATCAATCAACAGCAAAAAATCAATCCACAGCAAAGGATTTATCTACAGTAAAGTAGCTATATACAGCAAAGAATCTATGTTCAGCAAAGAATCTATCAACAGCAAAGGATCTATCTACAGCAAAGGATCAATCAACAGCAAAAAATCAATCCACAGCAAAGGATTTATCTACAGTAAAGTAGCTATATACAGCAAAGGATCTATCTACAGGAAAGGATCTATCTACAGCAAAGGATCTATCTACAGTAAAGGATCTATCTACATCATATGATCAATCTACAACAAGGGATCTATCTACAGCAAAGAATCTATTTACAGTTAAGGATCTATCTACAGCAAAAGATCTATCTACAATATGGGATATATCTACAGTAAAGGATCTATCTACTACAAAGGATCTATCTACAGCAAACGATCTATCTACAACAAAGAATCTATCTACAGCAAAAATTATATCTACAGTAAAGGCTCTATCTACAGCAAAGCATCTATCTACAGCAAAGCATCTATCTACAGCAAAGGATCTATCTACAGCAAGGGATCTATCGACAGTAAAGGATCTATCTACAGCAAAGAATCCATCTACAGCAAATGATCTATCTACAGTCAAGGATCTATCAAGAGCAAAGGATCTATATACAGCAAAAGATCTAGTAACAGCAAAAGTTCCATATTCTGCAAAGGATCTATCTACAGCAAAGGATCTATCTACAGGAAAGTATCTATCTACAGCAAAGGATCTATCTACACCAAAGGATTTATCTACAGAAAAGAATTAATCTACAGGAAAGGATCTATCTACAGCAAAGGATCTATCTAGAGCAAAGGATCTATCTACAGCAAAGGATCTATCTACAGCAAAGGATCAATTTACAGCAAAGGATCTATCTACAGCAAGGGATCTATCTACAGTATAGGATCTATCTTCAGCAAAGGATCTATCTACAATAAACGATATATCTTCAGCGAAGGATCTATCTACTGCAAAGGATCCATCTACAGCAAAAGATCTATCTACAGTAAAGGATCTTTTTACAGCAAAGTATCTCTCTACAGCAAAGGATCTATTTACAGTATGGGATCTATCAACAGCAAAGGTTTTATCAACAGTAATGGATCTATCTCTACAGAAAAGAATTTATCTACAGCGAAGGATCTGTCAACAGCAAAAGATCTATCTACAGCAAAGATCCATTTTACTGTATGATATCTATCTACAGCAAAGCTTTTATCTACAGTAAAGGATCTATCTACAGAAAAGGATCTATCAACAGAAAAGGATTTATCTACAGCGAAGGATTTATCTACAGCAAGAGATCAATCTACGGCAAAGGATTTATATATTTATTTATAGCAAAGGATCTTTGATCTATTTACATCAGTGGATCTATCTAATAAATGATCTATCTATTACAAAAGATCTATCTGCAGCAAAGGATCTATCTACAACAAAGAATCTATCTACAGCAAAAAATCTATCTACAGTAAAGGATCTATCTACAGCAAAAGATATATTTACAGCAAAGGATCTATCTACAGCAAAGGATCTATCTACAGCAATGGATCTATCTACAGTATAGGATCTATCTACAGCAAATGATCTATCTACAATAAACGATAAATCTACAGCGAAGGATCTATCTACAGCAAAGGATCCATCTACAGCAAAGGATCTATCTACAGTGAAGGATCTATTTACTGCAAAGGATCTGTCCACAACAAAAGATCTATCTACAACAAAGAATCTATCTACAGAAAAGAATCTATGTTCAGCAAAGAATCTATCAACAGCAAAGGATCTATCTACAGCAAAGAATCTATCTACAGCAAGGGATCTATCGACAGTAAAGGATCTATCTACAGCAAAGGATCCATCTACAGCAAATGATCTATCTACAGTCAAGGATCTATCAAGAGCAAAGGATCTATATACAGCAAAAGATCTAGTAACAGCAAAAGTTCTATATTCTGCAAAGGATCTATCTACAGCAAAGGATCTATCTACAGGAAAGTATCTATCTACAGCAAAGGATCTATCTACAGCAAAGGATTTATCTACAGAAAAGGATTTATCTACAGCAAAGGATCTATCTACAGCAAAAGATCTATCAACAGCAAAGATCCATTTTACTGTATGGGATCTATCTACAGCAAAGCTTTTATCTACAGTAAAGGATCTATCTACATTAAAGGATCTATTTACAGAAAAGGATTTATCTACAGCGAAGGATCTATCTACAGCAAAGGATCTATCTATAGCAAATGATCTATCTACGGCAAAGGATTTATATATTTATTTATAGCAAAGGATCTTTGTTCTATTTACATCAGTGGATTTATCTACAATAAATTATCTATCTACTACAAAAGATCTATCTACAGCAAAGGATCTATCTACAACAAAGAATCTATCTACAGCAAAAAATCTATCTACATTAAAGGATCTATCTACAGCAAAGGATCTATCTACAGCAAAGGATCTATCTACAGCAAAGGATCTATCTACAGCAAGGGATCTATCTACAGTATAGGATCTATCTACAGCAAAGGATCTATCTACAATAAACGATATATCTACAGCGAAGGATCTATCTACAGCAAAGAATCCATCTACAGCAAACGATCTATCTACAGTAAAGGATCTATTTACTGCAAAGGATCTGTCCACAGCAAAGGATCTATCTACAACAAAGAATCTATCTACAGCAAAGAATCTATCTACAGCAAAGAATCTATGTTCAGCAAAGGATCTGTCTACAGTAAAGGGTCTATCTACAGCAAAGGATCTATCTACAGCAAAGGATCTATCTACAGCAAAGGATCTATCTACATCAATGGATCTATCTACAGTATAGGATCTATCTACAGCAAATGATCTATCTACAATAAACGATAAATCTACAGCGAAGGATCTATCTACAGCAAAGGATCCATCTACAGCAAAGGATCTATCTACAGTGAAGGATCTATTTACTGCAAAGGATCTGTCCACAACAAAGGATCTATCCACAACAAAGAATCTATCTACAGCAAAGAATCTATGTTCAGCAAAGAATCTATCAACAGCAAAGGATCTATCTACAGCAAAGAATCTATCTACAGCAAGGGATCTATCGACAGTAAAGGATCTATCTACAGCAAAGGATCCATCTACAGCAAATGATCTATCTACAGTCAAGGATCTATCAAGAGCAAAGGATCTATATACAGCAAAAGATCTAGTAACAGCAAAAGTTCTATATTCTGCAAAGGATCTATCAACAGCAAAGGATCTATCAACAGGAAAGTATCTATCTACAGCAAAGGATCTATCTACAGCAAAGGATTTATATACAGAAAAGGATTTATCTACAGCAAGGGATCTATCGACAGTAAAGGATCTATCTACAGCAAAGGATCCATCTACAGCAAATGATCTATCTACAGTAAAGGATCTATCAAGAGCAAAGGATCTATATACAGCAAAAGATCTAGTAACAGCAAAAGTTCTATATTCTGCGAAGGATCTATCTACAGCAAATGATCTATCTACAGGAAAGTATCTATCTACAGCAAAGGATCTATCTACAGCAAAGGATTTATCTACAGAAAAGGATTTATCTACAGCAAAGGATCTATCTACAGCAAAAGATCTATCTACAGCAAAGATCCATTTTACTGTATGGGATCTATCTACAGCAAAGCTTTTATCTACAGTAAAGGATCTATCTACAGAAAAGGATCTATCTACAGAAAAGGATCTATCTACAGAAAAGGATTTATCTACAGCGAAGGATCTATCTACAGCAAAGGATCTATCTACAGCAAAGGATCTATCTACGGCAAAGGATTTATATATTTATTTATAGCAAAGGATCTTTGATCTATTTACATCAGTGGATCTATCTACAATAAATTATCTATCTACTACAAAAGATCTATCTACAGCAAAGGATCTATCTACAACAAAGAATCTATCTACAGCAAAAAATCTATCTACAGTAAAGGATCTATCTACAGCAAAGGATCTATCTACAGCAAAGGATCTATCTACAGCAAAGGATCTATCTACAGCAAGGGATCTATCTACAGTATAGGATCTATCTACAGCAAAGGATCTATCTACAATAAACGATATATCTACAGCGAAGGATCTATCTACAGCAAAGAATCCATCTACAGCAAACGATCTATCTACAGTAAAGGATCTATTTACTGCAAAGGATCTATCTACAGCAAAGGATCTATCTACAGCAAAGGATCTATCTACAGCAAGGGATCTATCTACAGTATAGGATCTATCTACAGCAAAGGATCTATCTACAATAAACGATATATCTACAGCGAAGGATCTATCTACAGCAAAGAATCCATCTACAGCAAACGATCTATCTACAGTAAAGGATCTATTTACTGCAAAGGATCTGTCCACAGCAAAGGATCTATCTACAACAAAGAATCTATCTACAGCAAAGAATCTATCTACAGCAAAGAATCTATGTTCAGCAAAGAATCTATCAACAGCAAAGGATCTATCTACAGCAAAGGATCAATCAACAGCAAAAAATCAATCCACAGCAAAGGATTTATCTACAGTAAAGTAGCTATATACAGCAAAGAATCTATGTTCAGCAAAGAATCTATCAACAGCAAAGGATCTATCTACAGCAAAGGATCAATCAACAGCAAAAAATCAATCCACAGCAAAGGATTTATCTACAGTAAAGTAGCTATATACAGCAAAGGATCTATCTACAGGAAAGGATCTATCTACAGCAAAGGATCTATCTACAGTAAAGGATCTATCTACATCATATGATCAATCTACAACAAGGGATCTATCTACAGCAAAGAATCTATTTACAGTTAAGGATCTATCTACAGCAAAAGATCTATCTACAATATGGGATATATCTACAGTAAAGGATCTATCTACTACAAAGGATCTATCTACAGCAAACGATCTATCTACAACAAAGAATCTATCTACAGCAAAAATTATATCTACAGTAAAGGCTCTATCTACAGCAAAGCATCTATCTACAGCAAAGCATCTATCTACAGCAAAGGATCTATCTACAGCAAGGGATCTATCGACAGTAAAGGATCTATCTACAGCAAAGAATCCATCTACAGCAAATGATCTATCTACAGTCAAGGATCTATCAAGAGCAAAGGATCTATATACAGCAAAAGATCTAGTAACAGCAAAAGTTCCATATTCTGCAAAGGATCTATCTACAGCAAAGGATCTATCTACAGGAAAGTATCTATCTACAGCAAAGGATCTATCTACACCAAAGGATTTATCTACAGAAAAGAATTAATCTACAGGAAAGGATCTATCTACAGCAAAGGATCTATCTACAGCAAAGGATCTATCTACAGCAAAGGATCTATCTACAGCAAAGGATCAATTTACAGCAAAGGATCTATCTACAGCAAGGGATCTATCTACAGTATAGGATCTATCTTCAGCAAAGGATCTATCTACAATAAACGATATATCTTCAGCGAAGGATCTATCTACTGCAAAGGATCCATCTACAGCAAAAGATCTATCTACAGTAAAGGATCTTTTTACAGCAAAGTATCTCTCTACAGCAAAGGATCTATTTACAGTATGGGATCTATCAACAGCAAAGGTTTTATCAACAGTAATGGATCTATCTACAGAAAAGAATTTATCTACAGCGAAGGATCTGTCAACAGCAAAAGATCTATCTACAGCAAAGATCCATTTTACTGTATGATATCTATCTACAGCAAAGCTTTTATCTACAGTAAAGGATCTATCTACAGAAAAGGATCTATCAACAGAAAAGGATTTATCTACAGCGAAGGATTTATCTACAGCAAGAGATCAATCTACGGCAAAGGATTTATATATTTATTTATAGCAAAGGATCTTTGATCTATTTACATCAGTGGATCTATCTATAATAAATGATCTATCTATTACAAAAGATCTATCTGCAGCAAAGGATCTATCTACAACAAAGAATCTATCTACAGCAAAAAATCTATCTACAGTAAAGGATCTATCTACAGCAAAAGATATATTTACAGCAAAGGATCTATCTACAGCAAAGGATCTATCTACAGCAATGGATCTATCTACAGTATAGGATCTATCTACAGCAAATGATCTATCTACAATAAACGATAAATCTACAGCGAAGGATCTATCTACAGCAAAGGATCCATCTACAGCAAAGGATCTATCTACAGTGAAGGATCTATTTACTGCAAAGGATCTGTCCACAACAAAAGATCTATCTACAACAAAGAATCTATCTACAGAAAAGAATCTATGTTCAGCAAAGAATCTATCAACAGCAAAGGATCTATCTACAGCAAAGAATCTATCTACAGCAAGGGATCTATCGACAGTAAAGGATCTATCTACAGCAAAGGATCCATCTACAGCAAATGATCTATCTACAGTCAAGGATCTATCAAGAGCAAAGGATCTATATACAGCAAAAGATCTAGTAACAGCAAAAGTTCTATATTCTGCAAAGGATCTATCTACAGCAAAGGATCTATCTACAGGAAAGTATCTATCTACAGCAAAGGATCTATCTACAGCAAAGGATTTATCTACAGAAAAGGATTTATCTACAGCAAAGGATCTATCTACAGCAAAAGATCTATCAACAGCAAAGATCCATTTTACTGTATGGGATCTATCTACAGCAAAGCTTTTATCTACAGTAAAGGATCTATCTACATTAAAGGATCTATTTACAGAAAAGGATTTATCTACAGCGAAGGATCTATCTACAGCAAAGGATCTATCTATAGCAAATGATCTATCTACGGCAAAGGATTTATATATTTATTTATAGCAAAGGATCTTTGTTCTATTTACATCAGTGGATTTATCTACAATAAATTATCTATCTACTACAAAAGATCTATCTACAGCAAAGGATCTATCTACAACAAAGAATCTATCTACAGCAAAAAATCTATCTACATTAAAGGATCTATCTACAGCAAAGGATCTATCTACAGCAAAGGATCTATCTACAGCAAAGGATCTATCTACAGCAAGGGATCTATCTACAGTATAGGATCTATCTACAGCAAAGGATCTATCTACAATAAACGATATATCTACAGCGAAGGATCTATCTACAGCAAAGAATCCATCTACAGCAAACGATCTATCTACAGTAAAGGATCTATTTACTGCAAAGGATCTGTCCACAGCAAAGGATCTATCTACAACAAAGAATCTATCTACAGCAAAGAATCTATCTACAGCAAAGAATCTATGTTCAGCAAAGGATCTGTCTACAGTAAAGGATCTATTTACTGCAAATGATCTGTCCACAGCAAAGGATCTATCTACAACAAATAATCTATATACAGCAAAGAATCTATGTTTTGCAAAGAATCTATCAACAGCAAAGGATCTATCTACAGCAAAGGATCAATCTACAGCAAAAAATCAATCCACAGCAAAGGATCTATCTACAGTAAAGTAGCTATATACAGCAAAGTATCCATCTACAGGGAAGGATCTATAAACAGCAAAGGATCTATCTGCAGCAAAAGATCTATTTACAGCAAAAGTTCTATCTACAGCAAAGGATCTATCTACAGGAAAGGATCTATCTACAGGAAAGGATCTATCTACATCAAAGGATCTATCTACAGTAAAGGATCTATCTACATCATATGATCAATCTACAGCAAGGGATCTATCTACAGCAAAGAATCCATTAACAGTTAAGGATCTATCTACAGCAAAAGATCTATCTACAATATGGGATATATCTACAGTAAAGGATCTATCTACTACAAAGGATCTATCTACAGCAAACGATCTATCTACAACAAAGAATCTATCTACAGCAAAAATTATATCTACAGTAAAGGCTCTATCTACAGCAAAGGATCTATCTACAGCAAAGCATCTATCCACAGCAATGGATCTATCTACAGCAAGGGATCTATCGACAGTAAAGGATCTATCTACAGCAAAGGATCCATCTACAGCAAATGATCTATCTACAGTCAAGGATCTATCAAGAGCAAAGGATCTATATACAGCAAAAGATCTAGTAACAGCAAAAGTTCTATATTCTGCAAAGGATCTATCTACAACAAAGGATCTATCTATAGGAAAGTATCTATCTACAGCAAAGGATCTATCTACAGCAAAGGATTTATCTACAGAGAAGGATTTATCTACAGCAAAGGATCTATCTACAGCAAAGGATCTATCTACAGCAGAGGATCTATTTAGTGTATGGGATCTATCTACAGCAAAGCTTTTATCTACAGTAAAGGATCTATCTACAGAAAAGGATCTATCTACAGAAAAGGATTTATCTACAGCGAAAGATCTATCTACAGCAAAGGATCTATCTACAGCAAAGGATCTATCTACAACAAAGAATCTATTCACAGCAAAGAATCTAGCTACAGTAAAGGATCTATCTACAGCAAAGGATCTATCTACAGCAAAGGATCTATCTACAGCAAAGGATCTATCTACAGCAAGGGATCTATCTACAGTATAGGATCTATCTACAGCAAAGGATCCATCTACAGCAAATGATCTATCAACAGTAAAGGATCTATCAAGAGCAAAGGATCTATTTACAGCAGGAGATCTTTCTACAGTAGAGGATCTTTCTAAAGCAAAGGATCTCTCAACAGCAAAGGATCTATTCACTTTATGGTATCTATCTACAGCAAAGGTTTTATCTACAGTAATGGATCTATCAACAGAAAAGGATCTATCTACAGAAAAGGATTTATCTACAGCGAAGGATCTATCTACGATAAATGTTCTATCTACTATAAAAGATCTATCTACAGCAATGGATATATCTACAACAAAGGATCTATCTACAGCAATGGATCAATCTACAGCAAAGGATTTTTCTACAGTGAAAGAACTATCTACAGCAAAGGATCCATCTACAGCAAAGGATTTATATACAGCAAATGATCCATCTACAGCAAAGGATCTATCTTCAGCAAAGGATCTTTCTACAGAATAGGATCTATCTACAGCAGAGGATCTATCTACAATATGTGATCTATTTACAGCAAAGGATCTATCTACAGCGAAGGAGGTATCTACAGCAAATGATCAATCTGTAGCAAAGGATACATCTGCAGTAAAGGAACTCTATACTGCCAAAGGATCCATTTACAGCAAAGGATCTATCTACAGCAAAAGATCTAATACAGCAAAGGATCTATCTTCAGCAAAGGATCAATCTACAGCAAAGGATCTATCTACAACAAAGGACCTTTCTACAGTAAGGGATCTATTTACAGCGAAGGATCAATCTACAGCAAAGGATCTATCTACAGCAAAGGATCTATCTACAGCATAGGATCTATCTACAGCAAAGGATCTATCTACAGTGATGGATCTTTTTGTAGCGAAGGATCAATCTACAGCAAAGGATCTATTTACAGCGAAGGATCGATCTACAGCTAAGGATCTATCTACAGCAAAGGATCTATCTACAGCAAAGGATCTATCTACAGCAAAGGATGTATCTACAGCAAGGGATCTATCTACAGTATAGGATCTATCTACAGCAAAGGATCTATCTACAATAAACGATATATCTACAGCGAAGGATCTATCTACAGCAAAGAATCCATCTACAGCAAACGATCTATCTACAGTAAAGGATCTATTTACTGCAAAGGATCTGTCCACAGCAAAGGATCTATCTACGACAAAGAATCTATCTACAGCAAAGAATCTATCTACAGCAAAGAATCTATGTTCAGCAAAGGATCTGTCTACAGTAAAGGATCTATATACTGCAAATGATCTGTCCACAGCAAAGGATCTATCTACAACAAAGAATCTATATACAGCAAAGAATCTATGTTCAGCAAAGAATCTATCAACAGCAAAGGATCTATCTACAGGAAAGGATCTATAAACAGCAAAGGATCTATCTGCAGCAAAAGATCTATTTACAGCAAAAGTTCTATCTACAGCAAAGGATCTATCTACAGGAAAGGATCTATCTACAGGAAAGGATCTATCTACATCAAAGGATCTATCTACAGTAAAGGATCTATCTACATCATATGATCAATCTACAGCAAGGGATCTATCTACATCAAAGAATCCATTTACAGTTAAGGATCTATCTACAGCAAAAGATCTATCTACAATATGGGATATATCTACAGTAAAGGATCTATCTACTACAAAGGATCTATCTACAGCAAACGATCTATCTACAACAAAGAATCTATCTACAGCAAAAATTATATCTACAGTAAAGGCTCTATCTACAGCAAAGGATCTATCTACAGCAAAGCATCTATCCACAGCAAAGGATCTATCTACAGCAAGGGATCTATCGACAGTAAAGGATCTATCTACAGCAAAGGATCCATCTACTGCAAATGATCTATCTACAGTCAAGGATCTATCAAGAGCAAAGGATCTATATACAGCAAAAGATCTAGTAACAGCAAAAGTTCTATATTCTGCAAAGGATCTATCTACAGCAAAGGATCTATCTATAGGAAAGTATCTATCTACAGCAAAGGATCAATCTACAGCAAAGGATTTTTCTACAGAAAAGGATTTATCTACAGCAAAGGATCTATCTACAGCAAAGGATCTATCAACAGCAGAGGATCTATTTAGTGTATGGGATCTATCTACAGCAAAGCTTTTATCTACAGTAAAGGATCTATCTACAGAAAAGGATCTATCTACAGAAAAGGATTTATCTACAGCGAAAGATCTATCTACAGCAAAGGATCTATCTACAGCAAAAG
>CANNZV010005579.1:25604-51276 GCA_947561585.1 Caprella mutica
CTTCTTTCAGTGACTTCAGAGTCTCCTGACTTTCAGATATTTTAATTTGATGTGAAGTTGAGCTCATGCTATTAAGCTCAGCTTATCAGCAGATTCCCAGTCAGTTAGCAGAAAATGGGACATTTTTAAGATTTTCTGAAATTCTGTGTGAACAATCTCTAATTTTCTACAATATTTACATGTAGTTTACTGAGAACAGAAGCCTAAATAGAGGATTTATTTTTTGAACACTTTATAGTTCTGGCAGATTCCCAGACTGTACGAACTGGTAAACTGTTCTCCAAGAAATCTTTACCTCTTATTTTGCTATTTGTTCTCGGCTTAATAATGTAAAATAGTAAAAATACATGTAGCTAAATATAATTAGTATAGGGGGATATGATTATTAATTCATATTAAGGATTGTTGTCACAGGAAATGTTGAGAATGTCCTATATTTTGCAGACTGAGATGTGGGCAGAATCTATCAACTTGTTACCATAATATCTTGGTCTTTTCTCCAGCCTTTGAAGAATAGTTAAGACTGATGGGCATTAGCTAAAATTGATTACTTACTACATAGACCAAGAGTATGATAGCATGGGAATTTTTTAACATTTTCTGTACTTACAATGTTTAATTTTCTTATATTTACATGTGTTTTACAATTTACTGAGAACAGAAAGCAAACTAGAGGATTTCTTGAACACTTTACCAGTTCTTGCAGTGTAGCCAAAGGATTCTAGTTATTATTTACTTTAAGTTTTAACCTAGCTACTTACCTAGTCAATTCTTTGTTTCTTTCACAGTTAAATATAGTTTTTCCCCTTTGAAAATAATATTCCAGCAATGTCGGTGGATTTCTAGCTATTAATTCTTATGCTTACTATTAATGCTTATGTTTATCATTAATTAATGTTTACTATTAATTAAATTGGAAATAAGCTATTGGATTTTTTTAGCTTTTTGAAAATGCAAGTGGGTTCTTGTGAACCAATTACATACTGGGTTATGTCCAAAAGTTTGTTGTTATATTGATAATTCAACATTTAATTTCAAATATTTATTTGTGCTAAAATTTGAACTAATTCTTCTAAGCAAATATTGCTATAAATGATAGTCTGAAAACCACTATCAAAAATTATTTAGGCCAACAAATTAATTTTACAAACTAAATACTCTTTATTATGAAGTTTCCATTAATTTAATTTTATTAAAATATTAAGCTTAGAGTAGCTACACCCTAAAATAAAAATACTTAAGTACAAAAAATAAAACCAACCTAATTGGGAGAATTAACACTCCAAACTATTGATTATTGACTTTTTGAAGTATGTCTGAATCTGTTATTTGTATGTATTAGGTAAATTATTATTTTAATTGTAAAATCTAGATTACAGTGATTAGTTTAATAATGATATTCTTTGTTAAGTAGAACATACCTAAGTAGTATGTTATTGAAGTATTGGCTACTAGAAAATAATCTATGGTGCTGTTTGTCAGTGTCTTGCAAAAAGTTCAAAATACAATAAAATTTGGCTGGTAATAGCTACCAGCCAATAGTGCTCACACCACTGCATAACAGCTTACTTAGGCAAATAGGCAGTATTTGCTCCACAGATGGAAATATTTAAATTGGGAATGGAGTGTTGAGGCCCACTTTTGAAAATTAGGACTTTACTGATGAATTGATTACCTAACTCCGAAGTTTTGCAGATTTCAAATATTAAGATTGAATTGATGCAAATTTAAAAAAAAACGAAGTATTTATCCTCCAAAATTCATTTGTTTGTCAGCAGAATTTTTCAAAGTGGGGTCATGACTTGTAACTTGTAGCCAAAATCTTGATGAGTAATGAGTAAAATTTGAAAATGGGTTTCATTTCTTTCGTGCCACCCAGTATATTACAGATTTTTTTAAATAATTTTTTATTTTGGTGTATCAAATATTGATGAGATATTACATAGCATACTTTATAAGTTTGGGTGAGATAAGAATGATGAGTTTAGGTATCTTAACATGCTTACAGTAAAACCTATATTGTTAGTTAAATAGCCAATTTAATTTGGATAGAACTGGAGTACCAAACTTCGATCCATATTACTAATTGAAGTATAATTATGAGCAAAATGCTTAATAAGTCCAGTATTTTCATTTTCAAAAATATATATATTTGAAATTGCTAAAGAATTTCTCTCCATTCTAACATTGAAATGAATTTGAAAATCCTCAGCTAAAGAGTTAATTTGTAGATTCATGTACATAATAACAGTCTTACCTATTGAGAGCATCAAAGCAAGTAAAGTAGCTACTTATAATTCCAATTTAATCATTTTTCACTAAATCCTATCATCGTCTAGGGTATTCTACTATTCCATCTCACTTTCCTGCAAACTTTGATCTAACATAAGAACCAATTCAGGAAGAAGCTCCATACTTATACCATCCTAAGATATCATTTCGATAATGATGTGTACCTATTTTCAATCTTGTATCTCTGATGGTTAATCATTTATCAGCATACATTTACTAAGAATTAGGGTAATTGCATCGCACTTGTGGGGTAAATAATCGCAGTGATATTATTCCGACGCTAAATTTAATAAGTTATTGTCTATAAATGTGTGATTGGTTTATCTGTCTAAAGATAGTGATTTCATTCAAACTTTCAAATATTTTGCATTGGCTACTGTTATCAAAAAAAGTTGTTTATAAATTTCAACTATGAATTAAAATATTTGGAAAATGTAATAGAAAATATGACTACTAAACAATTATTTAGCTTATATTCATAAACTTGAAACTCCTTTTTTGTTTTTTGGTTATGGCGGCAATGGGCCATAATGATACGATTTTTAGTGTAGCTACTTATTGGTAGTCAAGTTATTGGTATAAAAATATTCTGAAAAGCTACTCATTTTTGGCTTAAGAATAGGACAGTTGATAATAAAGGTAAACTTAGAGAACAAAAACTTTGAAACCATTTAAAGAAGGAATCTTATGATTATGCAACCTGTTGAAAATATTTTAAATTTTATGTATTGATAATTAAATACAGTAGCTATAATTTATCAATATGCTGTGTGTTGTGTGTCATGAACAGTTAAATTTTCTGATCAGTAATATGATTAACAAAATTTCTAAACAATTGTTCCTTTCAGATAAATCTATCAAGACTTGGGAAAGGACATCTCCTGATACTTCACCCTTGGATAACTTGTAGTGTCATCTTGATTTGCTATGTGAGTAGACTTTTCACTGTATATATTATGTTGAAGGTAGCTATAGATAATTAAAGTAACATAACTACATAATAATGTGTCTGAAGTTGGCTAATTGATATTAACAATGATTTTTCTCCTAAAAATGTTCAAAAATTGAATATTTTTTTATCTCTTTGAATGAGAATTTTGTGTTTACTATTTGTCAAATGATTGCAGCTAAGTTATCTCACAAATAAATTATGAACATTTTTTTGTAAATCGAGTCAAATCTAATTATCTAACCAATGTCATAAAATGTTATTCTATTGCCAAAGTAGTTCTATTTTGTCATTACAATTAATCTAAATATAGCAAAGAAAGTACTTAATTATCTTGATAAAAGTGAAGATGGAAAACAATATCTAGCTACTGGGAAATGTGTAGCGAGTTTAAAATCGGTAGCTAATTTGATGCGAAAATTAATATTCAGTATAAAGTACAATCCTCTTTTCATCCAAATAATCTAAAAAATATAACATTTTCATTTGAACAACTGATCTGTTTTTTTTTTTAATTTTTATTATGCACAACAGCTTGCTGTTCTAAAGTAAACAGTTTAGTGATGGGAAAGAATAAATAAATATAGAAGTAGACTATTATGAACTCGAGCATTTAGCTTATGCTTATCACAATATACTTAGTTGAATATAGCTAGTTAAAAATGTATTTGCATTTACTGTAAATAGAAAAATATTTACATTCAAGCACAGGAAGGTGACTACAAAACCAAGAGCCTTTTGTAGCTTTTTACTCAATACTCACCCTATCTATCTTAAAATGATTTTTATATAACAGAGCAGAACAAATCTAATTGATCCCTTGCAAATTTTTTAAAAGATAAAAATTATGTAAGATCACCACAGTTTGGTAACTGTTATCCAAATATTTTTTTCCGAACTGAATTTGCTACTTTCTAATGCATCTAACTTTTTAATTTTATGACCTTTTAATGAATGTATTTTATTTTACAGGTGTGCAACTGTCCCAAGATTGCTCTGATATGCCTTCAAACATCAGTTATGCCACTGCATACATACATGTGTAGTTTGAGTAGATGCTCCTAATTGTAAGTCATCATCATATTGATCTCATGTAGATGTAATTTAAAGTTAATTGTTTAATGAGATATATATATGATTAACTAATTCTAAAGCGATTGGTCAAAGATCATGCTTTGGTATCAAATGAGCTTAATAATTAAAATTAGCTGTATTCTATAATATTGAATGTAAAATTAGAAGTATTTAAAATTTTAAAGTAAGTTCTCAAATTTAAATAAATATGCTATATGCATTAGCTATATCAAAAATACAATAAATATCTATCTAATTTATTGCATTCAAAATAGCTATATAATTGATCAAAAAAATGTTTATAACTAGCTATCGGAATTTTACAACAAATATAGAATCTTAATAGCATGTTTTTTATTTTTTGTATCATTATTAAATTATCAATATTGCATCCATACTCATTTTTAGGTACCTCTTCAATTGACCCCAGGAGCTCCATCCTGAAGCTGTCGATGGTTAATGGAAGAAAAAGGGAGATGCCTCGGTTGGGTTCCAAACTGTTTTGGATTTCTATGTTTATCATTTTTTAACGCTACTTTCAGTTTTAGAGAATAGCGCTAGGGTTATGATCTTCAATTACGATGTTAAATTTTTTAGGTAGACTTCGATTAGTATCACATTTTCGTTTCCTTTTCCATCCATATGAACAGCCACCGGTGCTTGTGTCCCTTTCAGTCACATTTCTTGGTGTGAAACTTTAATACTTCTATGAAACAAACTTTTCTCCTTCCAAGTGCATTGTCACTAGACTGGTGATAGGTAACATTGTTAATGGAGCCACTTTATTTTCTGAATGTTTCTCAGAGTCGAAGCAGACGTTAAATCTTCCTTTTAAAAATAATAAAGCTGATCATTAAATGATGATAAATTTCTAGCTCTGTTAATCTGTCTTTTTCTCCTTAAAAATTAACTATGATCATTTGATTATATTGAGCTGCCAGAGGTTCTATTCTGAAACTGTCTGTGGTGAATGGAAGAGAAGAGGAGTGCCTTCCATTTGGACCCAAACTGTTGTAATGTGGTTTATAGATTGTTTTTCATATTTTAACGCTACTTGCAGTTTTAGAGGATAGAGCTAGGGTTATGCTCTTCAACTACGAGGTCTTTTATTTTGTGTTAGGTAGTCTCGTAGGCTTCATTTACTATAACCTCTTCATTTTCCTCTTAGATTTTGTGTTTGGTAGGCTCGTAGGCTTCATTTACTATCACCTCTTCTATCCGTGAGTGCAGTTACAGGTGCTTGTGTCTTTCATCACATTCCTTTGTAAGTGACAGAGGAGCTTTTCTGCATCCATAATCATTGTAATAACAGTTGTTTGTATCACTGCTCATGTAACCACTTTCCTTCTCCACTTATGTTTCCAGTCCTTTGTATTTAATTTTCTTTTGACTTTAGTGATATGGCATTTTGTTCCGAAACAGACGTTAAATCCCCTACTAATATAAATTTATTACATTGATTGGTGTCTCTTCAGCACAATACTAGTCTAGTTGTTAACAGTTAACTTATGGTATTACTCTTAATTTACATTTTTCATTATTTAGAGTAGCTACATACAGTATTGATAATTAGAAGTACAGCATCAATTATTTAGATCATCTTACCTTCGTGTATTTGGTTCGTAATTGTAAGTATATATTCTATTTTTTTTTTCATTTGGAATGTTCTCATGCAAAACTCCATTATTTGTATTATTTTCCTTCATGAAATTTAAAATATATTAATTATAGTTGTGAAATCTTCATCTGTATTGTCGATACTAATAAAAGTAATATTTGTATGAATGCCGCCAGATTTATTTCTTCTATCATTACATAATATTATAGAACTAAGGTCTATGATCATCATTCTGCAAACCGCATACAATTAGACTCAGTATATTTATATTATTTGGCTATAATGTTTTTCATACTCTGTGAGCAACAATAGAGTGAATCACTAACCTGACGCTGAGAAAGAAGATTGTACCCCCTTGTTTTGATTTTAAATTGATCAACAAACCATAAGTTTTCGGCTTTTGTTTAATTAAGATATAACTTGTTTCCTAAAGTATATAAACGTTCCTATAATAAGTTTATCCAATTGCATACCTTTACACGAATAATAAATGGTTATAGTATACCTAGTTGACAATCAAAACAAATGGTGTTCATTCTTTTTCTTCAGACCCAAAATTAGTAAGTGAAGTAAAATAGGTATTGTAGAGTTTTTATTATAAAAATAACAAAAATATGCTATCAAATTCCATGCGGTTTGCAGCAAGATGAGAAGCATCAGCTTCATTGATTAAAGCAATAAAAAGATTTGCTTGGAGGGAAAGTGTCCGCAGGATGTTAAATTCCCAAATCACTGTTTTTGTTATTTACCAATCTGTAGTTTACCCACACCAATCCTAAAATATATACATTACAATTAGTAAAGTTTATTTTTGGAAATGTGAAATTTGTCCACTGTTAAATAATCAATACAAACACAGTTTTTTTGCTGTGCAGTACAGATAATTTGTGAGTGTTATTGTTTTGAAGTTATTTGTAAATTACTAAAGCAAATGACTAGATTGGATAGTTGGATGACTAGATTGGAACCGACTACTATAGATTAAAAAATATATTTATGTTCACTACCATCATTCTACTAAACATTTAATTCAACTAACCTCTCCTGATATTGTGTGATTGAAAGTATAATGCAATGTTAACAATTATTTAAATATATTACTTTATTAAAAACAAGATAATTAAAGACTTGAGCAACAGAGAATGAAAATGTAATTTATAGTTAAGTCAAATAAAGATGTTAAGAAGTGCTTATAAATTAATTAGCAGCTTAAAGATACAGCTTTCGTGAAATCGAAATTAAAATGATCTGCTATAATTTACTACATCATGTCAACTTAAATTACGTGATTTATATTATTCTTCATCACCTAAGTGATTTGAAGTAATTATTGCAGGCCTCTAAAAATTATTGTTTATATAGTACAATATATCTACCGCTATTATATTATAAAAATTGGAAACATATTACATTCCATATAAATAGAAGAGTCTAATAATGAACCTAATAAGAACAAGGTTAATACTTGAGTCTACCCTCGCTCCGTTTTCTATGCAATGAGATGCGGTTAAGAGACTCTTGTTTGCCGCTAACTTCAACCGTTTTACGTGAGTGTTAAGCGCTTAGCACATCAAGATTGTAGCCGTTTTCACTGGTGCTAAGCGCTTAAGAGACTTTACCTTGAGCAACCCGATTTTTGCGGTTAAGAGACTTTGGCTTGTGGCCCTTCAATTGATGAAAAATGTTGGCAGCTATTTCTCATATTTTTGAAAAAGTCAGAGGAGTTCAGTGCATCAAATACAATTACAAACTGGTATGATACCATTAATTTTTGGTGGATTAATAAAGAAAATGTTGGTTGATCCCGAATCCTGATCTGTATTTGGTTCACAAAGTCTTACTGAGACACTGACTTTAAAAAAAACTGAAAAAATCCACCATAAATTTCCAGTAGCTAATTCAGCTGATCCACCAACATTTTCTCAATTTATCCACCGTAATGAATGGTACCTAACATTTTAACATAGGAATAAATAGTTATTAGGGTAAGTTCCGTGTTATCGCACGGTTCCATATTTTCGAAAACGTAAAAATCTTTATATAATAATCATTATTCAACTTTTATTTCAATTGGTATCCATGATACCAATTAGAATAGAAGTTAAATAATAATTATAGAGATCTACCAACTTTCCAAGTAATAAAATAAAGCATGTCCAAACTCGCCATTTTAATGGCGATTTTGTGACAGTTATTTTGAGCCCTTCAATTGCAAATGGCGAGTTTTATCTATTTTTCTCCTATGCTACAATACAATGTCATGTTTTAAAGTATGGACAAAGTCGGCACTCGCCAGTATATTGGCAACTTTTGAGGGTTTAAATGAGTTGAAAAACATGTAAATAACAATTAAATCACTCCCAAAACAGTCTCAAGAGATGCACATGCATCAGACTAAGAGCATAAACTGCACAATGATGTTTCCAAGTGTAAATCTTTAGTAGAGAGTCAAATTTCTCCTTTAAATTATTTTAAATGTGGCGACCTTGTTCCATTTTCTCACTAAACTTGAGACTTTCCTGCCACACCTTGAAACATGGGCTACAATGTTATTTTGGAGAGAATTTATGAAAATTTCATCATTTTGGAGAGAGCTGGAGAGACAAATGGCGAGTTTATGAGAGATGCTATTTTACTTGGCCGACTTTGCCAGAATATTATTTTCAAAGGGGTTAAATTCTAGTGATGATGACCCCAGTCTGCAGAATATGGGATATTTTTAACATTTTCTATGCGAACAATTCCTAATTTCCTCCTATATTTACATGTATTTTACATTTTTACTGAGAACAGAAGTCTAAATATTATAATATGGAGGATTTCTTTGAGTACAGTTTACCAGTTCCTGCAGTCGCCAGTCTGGAATTCTACTGACATATCGATGAAATTTACCATAAAATATAGACTGGATTTAGGTTAGATCAGCCAAATTAAAATTATTGCAAATTCTTAGTGAATTTTTTAACCTTTTTGAAAAAGTCAGTGGGATTTTGTGCACCAAATACACCAGATTGTATTTGATGATAAATTCCAATGATATGTCGACAGATATTCAATTTCTCTAATAAAAAAATTTCTGCAATATCGAAGGATATTTAACTATTAATTCCTATATTTAAGTATATTACCATTAATTTTTTAAGGGGAAACTGGAAAAATGTTGGAGGACTAGACCAGTCACCAATTGATGAAAAATGTTTTCAGCTATTTCTCAGATTTTTGAAAAAGTCAGAGGAGTTCTGTGCACCAAATACAAATTGGCAAATACAAACTGGATTTTTGAATACTGATGCCAGTGTTCATTTGAATGATTTGATGATCATTTCAACTGATAATTGGGAAGATTGAACTAAACTTCAGAAATATTCTATTTTGATCATTCATATATTTACAGATTAATTTGGTGTTTTCCTTTATATATTTACTTTCAGTCCATTCTTCTATTGCAGTCAATTATCTTTTAACAAGTAACCAAGTTTGTTCTTTTTTTGCAACATTGTAATTTGACTTTGTAAATTACTTAAGTTAGATAATATCAATCCATTTTTTTGCAACATTGGAAGTTACTTAATTTACTATCAGTCCATTCTTTTTGCAACATTGGAAGTTATTTAATTTACTATCAGTCCATTCTTTTTGCAACATTGGAAGTTATTTAATTTACTATCAGTCTATTCTTTTTGCAACATTGGAAGTTACTTAATTTACTATCAGTCCATTCTTTTTGCAACATTGGAAGTTATTTAATTTACTATCAGTCTATTCTTTTTGCAACATTGGAAGTTAATTAATTTACTATCAGTCCATTCTTTTTGCAACATTGGAAGTTATTTAATTTTCTATCAGTCCATTCTTTTTTGCAACATTGGAAGTTAATTAATTAACTGTATTATACTTATAAGTAATCATACAAAAATCTTCCTTTGCGCTATCAGAATTATATTCGTCAATAGTATAGTACATAGATCCATAGTTATCTGCAGGCATGATATGATCAATTAGGTTAGAATCGGGGTCCAATTCTTCCATATTCAAAAAATCACCAGCAGGTTAAAAAGCAACCGCTCAAATCAAGGTAATTACCAAATAAAGTTAGGTCACAGCAGACTAGTACACCTGACCCCAACACCGGCAACTCAGTCACACAACACAAGATGAGACAGTAGCACAGGAGACAGGTGAGTAGCACAGGAGACAGGTGAGTGGCAAAGGAGACAGGTGAGTAGCAAAGGAGAGAGAAAAAATAATGTTTTTAACTGTGTACTTCTATTTCTTTATAAACTGTTATTTTATTTACAAATTTATATATACTATACATTCGTGTTAACATCTAATGTAATTCATTGCATTAGTTTCTGGTCATTCAAAGGTTGAATGTTTGTAAATAGGTTTGTTCTTATACAGTCACTTGCGGTGGACTTGCGTTTAGTAAACCACTGTCTATCTGTGTATCATATTTACACATTCTACCAAACGTTTGGAATTAAATTCATTTGTTTTCTCTTTCTTTTTAATGTAAAAATATAGTCTTAGAAGGGACTGTCTCACTAATTTAACTCCCCCCCCCCCCCCCGTAAAAAACCCGCAAGATTCAAACTTTATTAAAATCCCTATTTCTCTCTCATTATTTGACATAGAGACATATGGTTCGTTTCATTTTGTTCAAAAATTTTCACTCTACAATTATTTAATAGTCCTTTCATCAAATTCGCATTCTCAAAAATAATGATAACATAATTTTAAAAAAAATACATTTTTAAATGTGGTTACATTCTCCCATAGACTTTTATCCACGTTGTGGAATAACATTTCAACTATTTCATTTAGGGACGTGAACTAGGAAAAAGCTATTTGTATGTATTTAGTTAAATAAATTGTATGTAAATAAATTTTATGTATAATGGGGATCATAAAATATATTGATAGGCCAATTAAAATGGTGGATTTTGGAGATTATTAAAGTGGACAATGATATATTATTATGGTGGGCAATAATATATAGTATTTTTGGTTGGCCATAAAAGATTATAATGGTTGGCAATGAAACATTTTTTGGATGGGCAATGAATAGAAGATTAGGGTGGGCAATGAAAGATTGTGGTGGGCAATGAAAGATTATGGAGGGCAAAAAAAGATTATGGAGGGCAAAAAAAGATTATGGTGGGCAATGAAGGATTATGGTGGGCAATGTAAGATTATGGTGGGTTATGGAAGATTATGGTGAGCAATGAAAGATCATGGTGGGTACTGAAAGATTATGGTGGACAATGAAAGATCATGGTGGGCAATGGAAGATTATGGTGAGCAATGAAAGATCATGGTGGGCAATGAAAGATTATGGTGGGCAATGGAAGATTATGGTGAGCAATGAAAGATTATAGCGGGTAATGAAAGATTATAGTGGGAAATGAAGGATTATGGTGGGCAATGAAAGATTATAGTGGGAAATGAAGGATTATGATGGATAATGAAAGATTATGGTGGGCAATGAAAGATTATGGTGGGCAATGAAAGATTATGGTGGGTACTGAAAGATTATGGTGGGTACTGAAAGATTATGGTGGACAATGAAAGATCATGGTGGACAATGGAAGATTATGGTGAGCAATGAAAGATCATGGTGGGCAATGAAAGATTATGGTGGGCAATGGAAGATTATGGTGAGCACTGATAGATTATAGCGGGTAATGAAAGATTATAGTGGGAAATGAAGGATTATGGTGGGCAATGAAAGATTATAGTGGGAAATGAAGGATTATGTTGGATAATGAAAGATTATGGTTGTCAATGAAATATTATGGTTGGCAATGAAAGATTATTGAGGGCAAAGAAAGATTATGGTGGGCAATGAAAGATTATAGTGGGAAATGAAGGATTATGTTGGATAATGAAAGATTATGGTTGTCAATGAAATATTATGGTTGGCAATGAAAGATTATTGAGGGCAAAGAAAGACTATGGTGGGCAATGAAAGATTATAGTGGGAAATGAAGGATTATTGTGGGTAATGAAAGATTATAGTGGGAAATGAAGGATTATGGTGGGCAATGAAAGATTATAGTGGGAAATGAAGGATTATGTTGGATAATGAAAGATTATGGTGGGCAATGAAAGATTATGGTTGGCAATGAAAGATTATTGAGGGCAAAGAAAGATTATGGTGGGCAATGAAAGATTATAGTGGGAAATGAAGGATTATTGTGGGCAATGAAATATTATGGTTAGCAATGGAAGATTATTGAGGGCAAAGAAAGATTATGGTGGGCAATGAAAGATTATGGTTGGCAATGAAAGATTATAGTGGGCAATGAATGATTATGGTGGGCAATGAAAGATTATTGAGGGCAAAGAAAGATTATGGTGGGCAATGAAAGATTATGGTTGGCAATGAAAGATTATAGTGGGCAATGAATGATTATGGTGGGCAATGAAAGATTATTGTGGGCAATAAAAGATTATTGTGGGCAATGAAAGACTATGGTTGGCAATGAAAGATTATTGTGGACAATGAAAGATTATTGTGGGCAATGAAAGATTATTGTGGGCAGTGAAAGATTATGGTTGGCAATGAAAGATTATAGTGGGCAATGAATGATTATGGTGGGCATTGAAAGATTATTGTGGGCAATGAAAGATTGTTGTGGGCAATGAAAGATTATTGAGGGTAATGAAAGATTTTGGTGGGCAATGAAAGATTATGGTGGGCAATCAAAGATTATGATAAACAATGAAATGTTAAGGAGTCTATGAGAAATTATGATGTGCCGATCATAATCTCACATAAGTTATACAAATATTTTTTTTATATATTAAATGTTAAAAGCGTGACATTTTTCTTGCAACCAACCAACAGACAAAGACACAAAATGTGAGGTATCGGAATGATAAAATATTCAATAATTTCACTTGGATCAAGTATTATTTCTCATGGATCAAATTCAATTGCATAAAAATCAAATTCAATTTCACATGGTGCAAAGTCAAATTCACTTTGATAAAATTGATATTCTCTTGGATCAAATATTATTTCATTTGGATCAACTAGACCTGTAAAAGGTATAGTTGGGTTCGTTCTTTCCCGACTTTATCTTTCATCGTATGGACAATACTGTTTAGAAGCACAGTTACCTCTCAACCCTCCAAATATTCTCCTGTGAGATTAATATTGTAGAAGCTGACAAGGTGTCTAGTTATTAATTTCAATAATAAATATTTATGAAGCATGTTATCACTAAATATTTGTAAATATAATAATAATTGAAAGAAAAATGATAATTCTCCGTACATAAAATTTTCATTATAAACTTTATATTTATTTTGACAATAACTATTACATTTATAACCTCAATAAAAAGTTGATTTTTTTTATAGTTACCTCTATCACAGTCCACCATTGAAATAGTTTTCAATAAATGAGCAATATTTTTAGAAAATGAATTTCAACCAATCAGAGACCGAGTAACATAACTTGCGTAGAGCACTCTTCACACGGTGTAGCACATACATTGAATAATGATCTACGCATAACACTGGCGCACGTAGATCACTCTTCACTTCACTCACTTTCAACGCCTGTGATCTACGCGCGTAGATCACTTTACGTGTCACAATTTGCCGTTTTTTATAGTAATCTACACGCGTAGAGCACTTTACATTTGGTGTTATTCTGCATAATTATTGAGGGATCTACGCGCGTAGAGCACTATACAACTCTTGCGTAGATCACTAATCAAAGTTACTCTTCAATTGGGCTTATTAAGTGATAAATAATACCATACTATCATTAATATCACAGACTAAACTTTAAAATGTTTCAAAAGGAATAAACAAGGTAGTTTATTTTCAAAAAATTTAGGCTCTCGGCTTTTCAGGGTCGATATTTATTTGAATTAATTAAAATAAAAACTATCTAAGAGTCCGTAAACGATCATTTTAAGTACAGAATCGGATTCAGAAAAATCAAAATAGCCTATAAACATGTTTGAATTATCTCAAACGATTCATTTAAAAAAATTAAATATATGTCATTTGAAATTTTCCATTTTCGAAAAACGACTTTCAATTGCTAATCAGACTACACAGTTCGATTCGGAAGGCTGGAGTTAGTAAGAATTGAGACATTTTGAACAGATATCTGTTCAAAATTCGTAATAATATACACATTTGTGTTTCATAAACTTTTTTCATTTAAATGGAATGAAATTAAACTGAAGATAATCAACTGTCCATAGTGTCTCTTTGAATGGTTCGAATTTTTTGAAACTCAATGTTCGGGTAGATTTTCGCACGTAGATTAGGATTCCGTTGTCCGTTTTTGGGAATTCAATCTGGTTTTTGAAATATGTGATGGTTTACAAATATAGGTGTGGTTTCGACCACCCGCATTCGAATTCAAAATTTTTGTATAGAATTGTAGTACAATAATGGAATATTCTAATGCACATAATGTCGTTCGAAAAAAAACATCCACTCGAAATTTAGAGACCTTCGAATAATTGAATATCTCTTATCTTTCGAAATAAGCAAAATTTCGAAAAAAAACGCACGTATAAAATAAATTTTAATAAGATTTTTGAACAATAATTATGGAGAACATATTTCCAAAAAGAAATTATTGAAGGAGTTACAGAGTCAAACGCGCATCGACTCAGTGTACGAAAGCCAGTCGAGGAATTTGAAAAAAGTTTAGTAATAAAAGATGCGGAATAGCGAGTTCTTCCACGTGGTGAAAAAGATAATAATTTAGTTAATAAAAAAAAGTTATTTAAGATAAAAAATTATGCAGCTCATGCACAAAACAGTTTCACTATCTAGTTAAAAAAGCTCAGAAGAGGTTACCCTGACTTTGTGGGTATACTTGAGAAATGAGTAGAAGGATGTGAGTTAGGATTCTCATCCGATGTGTCTTCGAACACTGATCTCGAAACTTTTCCAAAAAAATCAAAATCCGACCGGAAAATGGTCAAAAGCCCTGTTGAAATTTAGGGAATGCGGTCGACAATTTGAAATTAAAAACCGAATTACGCAAAACTGGTAATATTGTGAATAATGTTATCATTTTCGAGTGTTCTAAAGCCCTACGAAGCATGATGTACTATCGAAGAAAAGAATCACTGTGATGTACTATCAGTGGAAAGAGTCAATGAGATGTACAATCAGAGAAAAGAGTCACTGAGATGTACTATCAGAGAAAAGAGTCACTGTGATGTACTATCAGAGAAAAGAGTCACTGTGATGATGTACTATCAGAGAAAAAAGACACTGTGATGATGTACTATCAGAGAAAAGAGTCACTGTGATGATGTACTATCAGTGAAAAGAGTCTCTGTGATGATGTACTATCAAAGAAAAAAGAGTCACTGTGATGATGTACTATCAGAGAAAAGAGTCACTGTGATGATGTACTATCAGATAAAGGAGTCGCTGTGATAATGTACTATCAGAGAAAGGAGCTAGTGTGATGATGTACTATCAGAGAAAAAGTCATTGTGATGATGTACTATCAAATAAATGAATCACTGTGATGATGTTCTATCCGAGAAAAGAGTCACTGTGATGATGTACTATCAGAGAAAAGAATCACTGTGATGTACTATCAGTGGAAAGAGTCAATGAGATGTACAATCAGAGAAAAGAGTCACTGAGATGTACTATCAGAGAAAAGAGTCACTGTGATGTACTATTAGAGAAAAGAGTCACTGTAATGATGTACTATCAGAGAAAAAAGACACTGTGATGATGTACTATCAGAGAAAAGAGTCACTGTGATGATGTACTATCAGTGAAAAGAGTCTCTGTGATGATGTATTATCAAAGAAAAAAGAGTCACTGTGATGATGTACTATCAGAGAAAAGAGTCACTGTGAGATGTAATATCAGAGAAAAGAGTCACTGTGATGATGTACTATCAGAGAAAAGAGTCACTGTGATGATGTACTATCAGAGAAAAGAATCACTGTGATGATGTACTATCAAATAAATGAATCACTGTGATGATGTTCTATCCGAGAAAAGAGTCACTGTGATGATGTACTATCAGAGAAAGAGTCACTGTGATGATGTACTATCAGAGAAAAGAGTCACTGTGATGATGTACTATCAGAGAAAAGAGTCACTGTGATGATGTACTATCAGAGAAAAGAGTCACTGTGATGATGTACTATCAGAGAAAAGAGTCACTGTGATGATGTACTATCAGAGAAAAGAGTCACTGTGATGTTGTACTATAAGAGAAAAGAGTCACTGTGATGATGTACTATCATAGAAGAGAGTCACTTTGATGTTGTACTATCAGAGATAGTACATATGAAACGAGGACTATATGAATTAGTACTATTTAACTTGTGTAGTAAATGTCCTTGGTACTTGAAAGTACTTTAAAGAATTATTCATGATAGTCTTATGGAAATACTTTCATATGTGAGTGTTTGGGCAAATACTTCAAGTACATTAATTTACGAATACTTGTAGTTTCGATTTACGTTTCACCCATCCTTAGTTATCGTTAATAAACTAATATAATTCGAATATTTGTCACCATCGATGAGAAATTCATAGATCGTGACTACAGCGATGCAGGTGCAACATTGCCGACCACATTGCCGCCGCTGCAAAATGTATATTAATATACACCCACATCGGCGATGTTCTGAGCAGATCGCCGTTCTGAGCGGGAATGTGGATTCTGAGCGAAATTGTGGTCGGCATTGTGGTCGGCATCATGGGTCGGGAATGTTTGCTACTAGTCATATATATATATCCCTAATTCACAGCATTGTTGCACATCTCTATCCTTAATTAGTGTCCTTGTTTTTCAAAATTTCTGCATGGTTACACTTGTCTTGTTATAGTAACACGCTAAATTCCCGTGTCACTATAATAGCAATGTTAATTAGATAGAAAATAAAGATGGCGGCTTAGGGATGTTTTCATACTCATTCCAAGACCTAAAGAAAAGCTTTCAGATAATCAATTAATTGATATAATCATTTTGATTATCAATAGGAGAAAAATTACATAAAGCTGATTTTCATCAACAGCAATTCATAAACATGGTGTGTAAACCCCAACTCTTCATAGTAGCACTCTATTTATAATTGCGTGTCACGATAACAAGTTGTTGCTTCTGTACCCGATGTAACACTGTTCTTTTTCTCCAAAAATGTCACTGTAAATATTAAAGAAGAAAAAAAGAACAAATATATCTTATTCAAAGTATTTAATATATTTTCTTTGCTCATTTAACATCGCTAAGAATCTCTAATTCACTGTTTGTGAATTGATACTCATTCATTTTCTAGTCCAGTCATACAATTCCAACGCAAAACATTAGTTATTATCTGAATCATAGATTCTGAATTCTACTCTGACTCAAATAGATGAAATGGAAAAAGAGATACAAGGGACTTCGAAGAAGTAGTCAGATAGAAAGATAGTTAATGTATAGCCTAGACGATTAGATATAATACTTTTCAATTGAATATTTCAATCCTACAGTACAGAGCCAAAAAAAATTGAAGGTTACGTTTTCCAAATTAATATATAAACATGATATAAGATAATAAGAATAAATGGAATTTCTACATCCAGGAACCTAAAGAAGCTCTTTGTGTTTCTCATCCGTCCGTTCACCTCTAACAGCTATCAGGAGAAGCCGTTATGGGATTCTATGCAAAATTGATATAAAAGTTTGCAGTATTAGAAAATTTGAATAAAGTGAATAAATTTTCGAATAATCTTTCATGATCATGAAAATAAGCACGATTTAAAAGTATCAATAAATATAGTGCATATCACTTCTTCATCGAGGTATAAATTAATTTTCATATTCAAAATTTACTTCTAATCCAGTCTCCTTTACTTACAAGAATGAAAATTTATCTAGTATAAATAAATAATTGCATTCAATTTAAATTAGACCTTTTCATCTTAATTTTCGATATAATGATTCTGTGATAATCAGTCTTTCCCCTTCTTTTTGACTTATTCAGATAGTGGTATCTAATTGAGGTGAATAAGTCACTTATTACCACCAAATGGTTCTGTAAGTTACTATGTGTAAATACAGTCACTTACAAAGTAACATGACCTAAAGTAACGCTCAGGATACCTAACTAGTAGAGCCCGGACAAATGCCATAAAGTCCTAAATTGCCATAAAAGCCATAAAATGCCATAAAGTCAATAAATGCAATAGAGTCAATTAATGCCATAAAGCCTTTAAAATGCCATAAAGTCCTAAAATATCATAAACTCCTATAAATGATGCGAAGTCTTATTTTGGGCTTTTTATATTATTAAATAATTTAGTGAGTCGGTAAAGTTGATGGGTTATTTTGACAAGTTTATAGAACGTTTTAATTCAATCAAAATCTGTCTGAATTATTATACAAATAAACGACTTATATCACATCGAGAATTAGTTTAGTCACCACTGTATCTAGTTTTCTGTGATTCTTTGCATCATTTTTTTAGCACAGACTCTGCCATGCACAGAATAGTGACTAATAACTATTCAACCCAGGGATATTTGTAATATTTACAATAGAAAAACTGCCATGCGACAAAAATTGTGTTTTGTCTTTTAAATGGTTTTTGCTGTACGATAATTTCAGAGTATCTTAATTGGTCTAATCATCTAATGTATGATTTGTTTAATCTGAGGTTGTCTACTACGAGGGTTTGCTATAAATACAAATTTCGAATTCAATATTGGAATTAGTTTCATTTTTTTATAATACTTTTAGGTTAAATTTGAATATATATACTATAAACTAGATTCATTGAATTTTAAAGGGATGAATTATTTATTTGTTTTCACCATTTTTTTCATTTTTAAACGGACTAAAAGCTGTCAATTTTATATTCCAAAATGCTGATTTATTCGTTATAAATACTTATTTATTAATCTTAAAAGTGTATGCATAAGCCCTAAAATGTTGTATTTAGGTCCTAAAATGCCTTGATAAGTCCTAAAATGCCATTTTTTAGGTCCTGAAAGGCCTTTTTTTAGGTCCTAAAATGCCCTTTTTTAGGTCCTAAAAGTCCGGGCTCTACTAATTAGTATCCTTATATTATCGTTGCCGGTAATAATGCATTGAACTTCTGAGGTGTATTGAGAGTAAATGAAGTTGTTCATGTTTCAAACAAATTTCTTCACTACTAATTTGTATTAGTTAATGATATAATTGGTCAAATGATTTTTTAATTTGGCTTAGAGTGTGTAACACCAACCACATGCTGTGTAAAATTTCATGTTTATACCTCTTTAGTAGAGAAATATAGTATATTTATGGATTCACACTATGTTCAAATCTGTTGAAAAAAATTAGGCTTAGCTATTTAGTGAAATAGATAAAACTATTCTTTATTGGGAAGAGTTAGATATAAAAGGAAAAAAACTAATTTCATGAAATTTTAGTGATTCAGGCCAAGGATACAATCAAATGAATACCTGCACTGAATTTTGGGAAATTAAATTCACCATTTAAGAGATAAATGCACAACAACAATCAGCTATTACTTATTAGTAGAGCCCGGACAAATGCCATAAAGTCCTAAAATGCCATAAAAGCCATAAAATGCCATAAAGTCAATAAATGTAATAGAGTCAATTAATGCCATAAAGTCCTTAAAATGCCATAAATGCCATAAAGTCCTATAATATCATAAACACCTAAAATGATGCGAAGTCTTATTTTGGGCTTTTTATATTATTAAATAATTTGGTAAGTCGGTAAAGTTGATGGGTTAGTTTGACAAGTTTATAGAACGTTTTAATTCAATCAAAATCTGTCTGAATTATTATAGAAATAAACTACTTATATCACTTCAAGAATTAGTATAGTCACCACTATATCTAGTTTTCTGTGATTCTTTGCATCAATTTTTTAGCACAGACTCTTCCATGCACAAAATAGTGAATAATAAACTATTCAAAGAGAGAGATATGTAGAACCTAGATATATTTGTAATATTTACAATAGAAAAACTGCCAGGCGACAAAAATTATGTTTTGTCATGTAAGTGATTTTTGGTGTGCAACAATTTCAGAGTATCTTAATCGGTCTAATTATCTAATGTATGATTTGTTTAATCTGAGGTTGTCTACTACGAGGGTTTGCTATAATTATAAATTTCTAATTTAATATTGGAATTGGTTTCATTCCATGAATTTCAATTTACCTAACTTTTTTTTATAATACTTTTAGGTTAAATTTGGATAAATATTCTATAAACTAGATTCATTGAATTTTTAAGGGATGAATTATTTATTTGTTTTCACCATTTTTTTCATTTAAACAGACTAAAAGCTGTCAATTTTATATTTCAAAAAGCTGATTTATTCGTTGTAAATACCTATTTATTAATCTTAAAAGTGTATGCATAAGTCTTAAAATGTTGTATTTAGGTCCTAAAATGCTTTGATAGGTCCTAAAATGCCATTTTTTAGGTCCTAAAATGCCTTTAATATAGGTTCTAAAAGTCCGGGCTCTACTTATTAGTTATAGAAGCTGGAGACATTATAAATATCCCCCCTCCCCTGCCTCTCCTACTTCTCCTCCTATAGTACAGAGTTAAATAGGAATAATATTACCTCTTACATTACTATGTGAACTTGTAAAGCTATACTTTTTAAAATTGTAAATAAGTAAAATAATATAGTGGATAAATTCTTGACTTAAGCATATTATTAAATCTCACATTTTTACCTTTTTGCGCAATTAGTTTTCAAACAAAAGATTGTATTCCGAATATCCAAAGATTTCGTGAAGAAATTTCTGTTCTATCTCATTGCACAGTTAATTCTATTACATTTAATCATTAAGAACATTCATTCCACAATTTTATCACTAATATTCAACCCACCATTCGTGTTACGCATCTATAAATCCATCGTTACCGCAACCATTGATCTATCACTGAACGTTCAATGAACATTGAAGGCAGCATTCAAAATTATTACATAAGGTGAGGATAGCGGTCCGGTTGGAGGCTCATGAAGGCTCATCACCCTTAGTGGTTTCGGTAAGTGTAAAATAAATATTTTATCTTTCACTTAGGTTGTTTTATTGAACAGTAAAACAGTAATTTTATATTTTGTCATTGTCGAACTCAGCATGGGAAGGACGGAATTGGCCCCAGACCACTAACCGAACTATGAATAATTATTGTCAAGGCTGTCTTCAATATCCCTCGAACGCGCAGCGATCGATCGCTGGTTGCACTAATTAAGAATCCACAGATTGCACAGCACGATCGACGATAGAGGAGAACGGTCGGTGGCAAATAACTACACTAGGGTGGACCAAAAAATTATAGTTTAGGAAAACTTCACAATCTTTATATGGAAGAGCTGTAAAAAAAAAGGATACGTTATGAAAGAACGGTGCATTGATAATCGGGCCCGCAAATAATTGGGTCTAGGAGAATAGTTGTGCACAGGGCAATTATTAAGCCCAGGAAAAGAAAACCCCGTATGTAATAGATGATCATTTATTTAGTATGGGGTTTAACGTCTGTTTTCTGAACCAAAGGCTAAACGAATAAAGTCAAAAGAAAGCCCATTACAAGGGACTTGAAGAAGCTGTGAGAAAGAAAGCTGGCTTCACGATCGAAAATAACCTACAAACAGTCGGTGACAAAGCTCTCATAGATGCAGAAAAGCTACTCCGTGAATTCAGTTGCTTACCAATGAAATGAGAAGAAAAGGAGAAAACCACCTATGTGTGAACTTTCGGATAGAAGAGGAGAATGAAGAGGTGAATTTGAATGAAAACTGCGATGAAGGCTACTGAACTTCATAGTTTAAGTTTAAAACCCTAGTTTTATCCTATAGAACCACAACGAGCGTTGAAAAAATGATGGACATAGTGAAAATGGCAATAGACAAATCATAGTCCAAATTACAACAGTTCGGGGCCCAAGCAAAATATAAAACACTTAATTTTTTATAATGTTTATACATATAAAACTGAATATTCAAATTAAGCTTTGAAACAAATACATCATGACCAAATAAACGTTAACAATATGCATGATCGTCCAATATTTTGCGTTTAAAATTTAAATACTGCTTTCATTTTTGCTGAGTTGAATAGAAAGAAATCGAGGTATGGTAAAAGGGAATTTTATCGTAGGGAGCAATTTGATTACTGAAATAGCCTGATTTGCTTGCAAAAACACTATTTTTTTTGTTAAAAAAAACAAATTAATATTTGTCCATTAAAAACAAGAAGGAGAAAATATGTACAGAAAAGGAAATTCCTACAGAACTACAAATGAGGGGTTGAGTTCCTTGAAGGCGTGGACCCCGACCCTCTAAAACTTCTCTCTCGCAGCTGAGAGGATGCTGAAGGCATTCCCTCTCTGAATGGCGAGAACCATTTGCTGTTAGAACAATGCAGTCTCCCTTGGATCGTTCGTTGTCTCAACAAGGCGTCTAGTTGTCTACCTATGGACTTCATGATTGAGGAGGTGGTACTGACGTACGCTCCTTTGGTCTCAATAGCAATTGGCTAAAATATTGAAGCATCACCAAGGGCGGAGTATTTTTGACGATTACGGTTCTCCGCAGCCCCGGAAGCTGATCCGGCCTCAACCTCGGAATCATTGAGGTGTGTCTCGGCAAATGTGTCAACAGACGTGCAATCCCAAATCAGACTCTTTCAATTCATGTAAGGAAAGCCAGTAATACCATCTGGCCAGAAGGCTCCATTTTTTAGTACTGATGGGAATCCTGCTCTCTGCAAAGCCCGCTTTACAACATCATTCATTGCCACATGTCTCTGGTTACACCCAGAACTGTACCTACAAGACACTGAAGACAGGCCATGCAGTCCTCTAACATGCATCCCATTATCACAGCAGCGAATGAGTCACACAAATTCTGGCACCCACTCTGAGAGCAATGGCTACCCTCAGGACATCTAAATCAAGCATACACGCAAATATTGAAATGTTGGTTCCGTTGTCAGCTATTACTTTTCCTTTTCAATTTCTTGCATGTAACGCTCCTTCCTCATCAGTTTCCCCACGGAGCACCACAGCTCCCTAAGTGTGAAGCACTACACTGGCTAGTTTGGAGGGGTTGGGGCAACTGCACTATTGTTCATACTAGTCTAATTTTTCGACACAGTCATCAAAATACATTTTACTCACTATTATTCCCTATTTTAAGAGGTAGTAAATCACAAATTATGATTTATTTGACCAATTATAGGAAAAATATGTAACACGTACTGCTGGTGACTGGAGATCAGATCTATATTGAAAATTCACTTGGTCATTTTTATTGTTGAGGAGAGGCTTATTTAGGCGTTTCTTTGTCTGCATTGAGTCTGAATTGTTTCTTATTATTATTTTCGTTTGATATCATACATTAAAAATTAGAAGTGGATCACACAGATTTTTTTTCAACTTCCAACTCCTTACATCTTTGGGAATTGAGGCGTGGGTTTTGCTCAAATCTGCCACAAATTATATGGAACATACACCGCACAACATTAAATATTGAAACTCACAAATTTCATCCTATATTCTCTATCATACACAAATACATATGGAACGCATAATCTATTCAGTAGTAAACAATGTTTTCAAGCACATCAAACAAAGGAACAAATATGAAATATTCCCTTAATTATGAGAAGATTAACGATTGGTTTGAGATAAAAGTTAGAAAATGCAAATAGAGATGTCATATTCGAGTGAAGGACGTGAAATCGAGTCTACTTATAAGATTGTGCTATATAAGTCAGAGACTATACTATACTGACTTACTATAAGTCAGAGACAATGGCGACTTCCAACCCCTACGCTGGCCGGCAAGAAATCCGTATCTTAATCCGATTGAAAATGTGCGGGGCTGGATAGTCAACGAGTAGGACCATGCCAATGAGAAATCGTCTGAAGCTCTTGAACAGCACGTAGCCAGCATGTAGAATAAACTTTGAAATTTTCCTTTTTTCTTTGAAAATCTAGCTAGAAGTATGCCTCGTCGCATAGAAGAGTGTCTGGAAGTTGAAGGAGGCTACACTAAATATTAGGAAATCAATATCGGATTATTATATATTTTTATATTTATGCGATGGTATTAATTTAGATATATACAACTTTATTTTTTATTTTGAATCCGTTCATTAATTCATTGTTATAATTAAATTTATATTTAGTTTGTTTTAAATGTTTGTTCCATATTTACGTATTCCCGTACACCAACATTCATAGATTCATTGATCTATAAAACTGTCTGTATATACTTATTATGAATAGCAAATATATATAGGAACTTCTGTATATAACTTGATTTTTTATAACTGTTACTAGAGTTATATATTACCTGTAAAAATCTTTATTACATCATTTTAACGCTTTTGAATTCAATTTGATTTGTAAAGCGTTTGTTAAATGAATTGATTCTTTATCCAATTTGTTGCAAATGCTTATGCCGTTCAGATTTGAGTCTTCAATTTCGATTCACCATAAATTGCCTTTTGGAGATTTCCAAAATTATTTTGCTAAATTAAATCTCGAGTTACTCCAGTAAATAGTTAATCATTCAGCGAACAATTTGATTTGGATATTAAATTTGAATAAATTCAAAATAAGACTAGTATCCTTACGGGGGTAGCTTTTATTTGCGCTTAAGATAATAGGGCAGCTAGTGAAAGATAGAACTGTAAATAATTATGAATTTATGATAAATGCCGTGTTTTTGACAAGTCATTAAAAAAACTCAAATTAGTTTTAAACCAACCAAGAAACGTTAAACTAACAAATTAACACTAAAAGTTTTAGGTTTCTTATAATATTTTCAGATGAATCTTAAGTTGTTAAAATTAGAACTCCTCTGATTGTCTGCAAAAAGAATATTATATAAATAAAATCTATTGCGAATATACCAATGGAGCAAACTCGTCTGGCCAGGTCAGAGGATAGAAGTTTACATCCGAATTCCCATTCTCGAGAGTCCTCTCCTCTTTTTACAAAATTGCAGAATAAAGAGTATAAATAAATAATAAATCTTTAAATGTAATTCATGAATCGAAGGATCTTGCGATTTAATTTAATAATTTAGTCAAGGGTTTAACGTCTGTTTTGGAGTCCATGGTTATATTACCACGTTAAAGGATAATAAATTACAATGGACTCTAAGAAGCAGTCAGAAAAAATGTAACTCCATATACAGTTACTAACCACCAGTCAATGACTATGCTCATGGATGCAGATAGGCTACCCAGTGAATAAAGTCACTTACGTCTACTAAAAAAATCTGATCTCCTAGTTGAAGAGCATAAATGTCCTCTAAAACTGCAAGTAGTGTTAAAAACTGAAAAGAAAGATATTAAAAAGAATTTTGTGAAAACCAGTATCTTTCAGCATGTTTTTTTTTCTACTAGAATTGTTGTTAAATATCTTCCTGACCTTGATCTTCAATGGCTTTTGAGCTTTGATAGTAAAGTTGAATAATGAATAAATAGATCAAAAGAACTGGGAAGTTCATGCTTCATTTTTTGCCTACTGACCATTGCCCATTTGTTAAAAAAAATTGTTTTCTATGTCCCATGATTAAATTCTTGCATATAATATACACATGAAATGTTTAGTGCAGTTGCATTTCGATCCGCATGGGCCAATCTGTTGCATCTGTTCTGTGCGGATGTAGTCCCAAGCCAAAACTTGTATAAAGTGTGTCATGAATCATGATTGACCTATCTTAAATATTACAACAAAAGCAAG
>CANNZV010005580.1:0-25663 GCA_947561585.1 Caprella mutica
GGTCGAGTTTTGATTATAAAAATCTTTAAAAGCATATACAATTTTAAAATATGCTACCAAATTCGATGCGGTTTGCAGCAAAATGATAAGAAACATTAGCCTCATTCAATAAGGCAATAACAATATTTGCTTGGAGGGGACCTTTTAGGTAGGCATTATTGGTATTACTGAAGCCTGTAAGATGGTGTCTCAGTCTGTATGTGGCGCACAATAACCCACTTACTTTATCAAATATCTGAAAAAAATCCACCTATATACAGGATTTATAATTTGCTGATACACCAACATTTTCCCAAGTTAGCCACCAACAATAAATTGTAACCGACTTTGCTGATATTATTACCAGAGGGTGGAAATTTCACTGACAAGTCGGTGGAATTTACCATAAAATACGGCCCATACGGCCCATGATGCCCAGTCTGTATTGGGTGCACTAAACTTCTCTGACTTTTGACCAAGTTTCAGGATAAATTAGTTTAAGCCAAATACTTCAAATTTAAAATTAATTTCTATGTTGCTATTTTAATTTTGGCGTGAACTTAATGCACTGAAATTGTCTTGTCTCAGAATTTCTATGAAAATTTTACTCAAAATTGATTTACAGTTTGCCAGCCTCAATAAAATGGGACTTTTCCAACAATATGTGCTGTTATGCAGAGGTAAGTTGCTATTATTTTCTCTTAATTCAATTACTTGAACACAGCCTACAGCTAAACACACTGTAAAAAGACCCTTTGATATTTATTTCTTATATTTCAACTGTTCCTGTATGAATAAACAACATTCGAAATAGAAATCACACATCAAGTGTTGTTAGAAGTGACGTCTTCAAGCAACACACTTCAATAGAAAATTATGGGTTCAGCGTTTTCAGTAACTGAATGGATCTTTCATTGTTTTAAATCAATGGCAATTAATAAACATTTTTTTTCTTATTCATTCTTCAATTGTCTTATAAATTTGTTTTCTGCGTGTTGGTATGATAAATAAATAAACCCATAAATAATAATCAGGAACTGTTGAGGTCTGTCAAACTATAGCTTGTCTATAAGTAAAAATATCACCTGATAATGTTTAAATTCTATATATTTGTCATCGAATACCCAGAAACTTTACAATTATAAGTAAAGTTACTTTCAGCAAATGTGATATTAGTACATTGGATCGTACATTTTTGAATTAACTACACGTTGCACTATTTGAATAATATTTCCTACATAATATCAACAATATGATATTATAGAAAATATAAAGCAATCATTACTAATATACAGGGTGAAATTAAAGATGAGCAGTTGTAAGAAATTTATTAGATATTACTTTGGACAATTTTCAGCGATAAATGTTTCTAACTTCTCATAATTAATTAATATCAATTTAATAATTTATGTATTATAGATCATCGCCGTAACACTGATATGCAGTATAGGGCGGAGTGCAAAAAACACTTTTTTTGATATTGAATGACATTACCTGTAAAAAGTTGTGGAAGTACATTCGATTGAAGCACAAAAAATTTCAGGCGAAAATATTGATGTTTACAGGCCTCAATAAACCACAGAGTTTCTGAATATTTTGAGAAAACGTATTTTTCAAAGTTTTTGATTTTAATGTACTTTTTATTCAAAAACTTACCTACAATTAGTGACTAAATGCCGATCTGATGTACGAACTATGCTTTTGTGTAATTTGAAGGCATTTGAAGATCGTTTATAGGTGCCAAAACTCTAGAAACCGTTAAAAAGGGTTATTTATTAACATTTTTCAACTAAATCTTAATCCAAGGATTTTTCTACTTCAATTATTTAGTTCAATTATTTTCTTCAGCATAATTCATTTATATATTAACAGTATCCCTCAATTAGACCATTATTAACCAATCTTTAGAGTTGCCCAAGTACTTGTACGCAATTGACTAAATTAACCAATTGATAGTAACTTCGAATTAAAAAGTGCATCTCTCAGGTAATTTGATCCATCAGAGTCAAACAACCCATAACCCACTTCGAGGACCTGGCTGTACGTCGGGTTACATGCTAACCCTATGTCCAAACCGATCATTAGTATGAGATTATAGAACTCTCAAACTCTGTTATAATGTTAAATTTTGGGCCTTTTTCCTTGCTAACAATCGGGATTTGATCAATCCGAACTCTTTCCACACTTTGTGTGTGGTGAAGAAGAAGGTCCTTCTTAATTATTTCTTTCATCTTAGTGTTCGTTTCAATTGCAACGGTAGAGTAAAGATTTATCAACGGTGTTTCATTGATTTCGTATTTTGGTAGTCAATCATGTTCTGTAATGCTCAGACTTAATGAAAAGACGAATTTCAAATTGCCGAATTCCAACTTTATTGTTTTCTCTAGCTATCAGTATAACTTTTCTCCATTCAAGTTCTCTGAAAAAGCTTCCTTCGTCTTGTATCATCACCATAAGATGTTTGTAGGTGCTGCTAGATTCACAACATCATCACTGAGATTTTTTAGCAAGACCAAAATTATCCGATTTGTTGTTGTGATCGATCTTTCATGCATGAAATGAATCAATCGATTTAAAATGGATATCTCAAACTCTAGATCTCGGCTCTAAGGAACTAACAGCAATGCAAAATGGATCATTACGGCATATCGATTATGGAGCCATACACGTTCTCAATATGCTGGTCTTGCTAAAAAAATTCAGTGATGATGTTGTGAATGTAGCAGCACCTACAAACAACATACTGGAGATGATCAAGGCGAAGGAAGCTTTGTCAGAGAAATTGGATGGAGACAGGTTATACTGATAGCTAGAGAAAACAATAAAGTTGGAATTCGGGAATTCAAAATTCCTCCCTCCATTGAGTCTGAGTATTACAGAACATGATTGACTGGCAAACTTCCGAAATTAATGAAACACCGTTGACAACATTTTACTCTAAATTTACAAAGCGTGGAGAGAGTTCGGTTTGATCAAATCCCGGTTGTTAGCATGGAAAAAGGCCCAAAATTTGACATTATAACAGAGTTTGAAGTCTATAATTTCATACTAATGATCAGTTTGGGCATTGCATTAGCATGTAACTCGACGTACAGCAAGGTCCTCAAGGTGGATTATGGGTTGTTTGACTCTGATGGATCAAATTACCTGAGAGTTGCATTTTTTAATTCGGAGTTACTATCAATTGGTTAATTTTGGCAATTGCGTATAGGTACTTTGTCACCTCTAAAGATTGGTTAATGATGTTCTAATTGAGGGATATTGTTTATTCATAGATGAATTATGCTCAAGAAAATCATTGAACTAAATAATTGGAGTAGAAAAATCCTTAGATTAAGATTTAGTTGAAAAATAATATAAAATAGCCCTTTTTACGGTTTTTGAATTGTTGCTACCTATAAACGATTTTCAAATGCCTTCAAATTACACAAAAGCATTGTTTGTACATCAGATCGGCATTTAGTAAGTTTTCAATTAGAAAGTACATTAAAATAAAGAAAGTACATTAGAAAGTACATTAAAATAAAAAAACTTTGAAAAGTACATTTTCCCAAAATATATAAAAACTCTACACGTATATGGTTTATTGCCGCCTGTAAACATCAATATTTTCGCCTGAAATTTTTTGTGTTTCGATCTGATGTACTTCCACAACTTTTTACAGGTAATATCTTATCAATATCAAAAAAGTGTCTTTTCGCTCCACCATAATATACAGTGTATCTTTGTCTGTTGGTTGGTTGTTTGGAATAATATTATTAAGTCCTGCTTTAAAATTTAATATATAAAAAAATCATTATATGTATTTTTCTTACGCAAATTTTATCTGACACCAAATTTTTGACACAAATTTTTTGACATGAATTTTTTGACACAAATTTTTTGATACAAATTTTTTGACACAAGTTTTATTGACATATTTTGAGCCAAATTTTTTCAACACAAATTAAAAAAAAAATTGACATAGATTTTATGACACAATTTTTTCAACACAAATTTTTTGACACAAATTTTCATCACAAATTTTTTGATACAAATTTTCAACACAAAAACATGATTCTCTCAGACACGAATTCTGTGACCCAACTATTCTGATAAAAAAAATTTAATAAAAGACACATTTTCTGACATTTATTGACACCAACTTTTTCGACACAATTTTTTTTGACACAATTTTTCTGACATATTTTTTGACACCATTCTTTTGACACAAATTTTCCACCCGAAATTTTTGGCACATTTTTCGACACATTTTTATGAAAACAATTTTTTGACACTATTTATTTGAATTCTTTGACACAAATTTTTAACACATAATTTTTGACACATATATTCTGACATGATTTTTTAAACATGATTTTTTCTGACACAAACTTTTTGACACAAATATTCTGACATAAATTATTTAAACATGATTTGATTTGACAAAAACTTTTTGACACATATTCAGACAAATATTTTAAACACCATTTTTTTGACAAGAATTTTTTGACACCATTTCTTTGACACCATTTCTTCGACACAAGTTTTTTGACACATTTTTTGACACAAATTTTTAACACAAATTTTTTGACACCCATTTTTAAACATGATTTTCTTTTCGACATTTATTTTTTGCACAAATTTTTAACACAAATATTTTGACACAAATATTTTGACATAAATTTTTCTAATATAATTCTTTTCTGACACAAACTTTTTGATACATAGCTATACTCTGACAATTTTTTTAAACGTGATTTTTTTGGACACGAATCTTCCGCCCATTTATTTGACACTATTTTTTTGACAAGAATTTTTTAACATGATTATTAAGGACAAAAATTTTTTGACACCATTTCTTTGACACCATTTCTTCGACACAAGTTTTTTGACACATTTTTTGACACAAATTTTTAACACAAATTTTTTGACACCCATTTTTAAACATGATTTTCTTTTCGACATTTATTTTTTGACAAAATTTTCTTGACACTATTTCTTTGACACCAATCCTTCGACACATTTTTTTGACACAAATTTTCAACACAAATATTTTGACACAAATATTTTGACATAAATTTTTCTAATATAATTCTTTTCTGACACAAACTTTTTGATACATAGCTATACTCTGACAATTTTTTCAAACGTGATTTTTTTGGACACGAATCTTCCGCCCATTTATTTGACACTATTTTTTTGACAAGAATTTTTTAACATGATTATTAAGGACAAAAATATTTTGACACAAATTTTCTGACATTTTTCCTGAGACTAAATTTTTTGACACAAATTTTATCCATAAATTTTTCAACATGAATTTTTTTGACAAAAATTTATTAATTTATTTTTTTTGACACAAATTATTTGACACATTTTTTGACTTATTTTCCGACACATTTTTATGACAACAATTTTTTGACACCACTTCTTTGACACCATCTCTTTGACACAAATTTTTAACACAAATTTTTTGACACAAATATTCTGATATAAATTTTTTAAACATGATTTCTTCTGACACAAACTTTTTGACAACTATTCTGACACAAATTTTTAAGTTTTTTTACACAAATATTCTGACAGATTTTTTTTATCATGATTTTTTTTTACACAAATTTTTGACACAGATTTTATAACATGATTTTCTTTAACCAAAAATATTTTGACACAACAATTCTGACACAAATTTAAAAAAAAAAATTTTTTACAAATATTCTTTGTCACATTTTTGATATGTATCTATGAGCAGCTTTAGAGAAAAAAAAGGGGAATCAATGGGAGAGGAGAATGAGAGGGGGACATAATGGAGAGAATGGAGGATGTGAATGGGAGGGAGATTAGTCTCTCATTAGAGTGCTGATGAGGATGCAGCCATAGATCAAATAGTAGAGGTGGGCCACTATCAGAAGGTATTGTATATTGTTTCTTCCAAAAAAGTGTAAAGCCACTCCCATGATGACAGGCGAAAGCATCAAAATGAAGAGGAAGGATAACACTCTTGTTATCTCTGACGAGAGAAAAATATATATTAGTACAGAATTTACACAACTAATAATGAGAAACATCTGTCAAAATATGAAGGAAATTACGGGTTATTTTACACGTTGAAATTTAAATATACAATGATCCTATAATTTTGATATAAATTTAAATCAAATAAAAAATGATCAATAGATATAGTGCAACAGTGAGTCTGAGTCGTTTAATAATTATCATAGAAAAAAATACGATTTACACAACATTCTGTATATGAGAGTAGAATTGTTACGAATCAAATTGACTAAAAATTTGAAATTCCAGTTTGTCCCAAAACTGGCTCCAAAATCTGAGTATATTAGACTCAACCTAGTATTTTACTCAAAAAATAAGTTTATATTGACTCCTAATTCATAGTCAGATTGACTCAGGTACAGTTTATCAAGTAAAAGACTCCAATATGTAAGTTTTCACAGCATCGACTCAAATGACGAGTCACCATGACTTGCAATTTTTTGTCTGTGTTTAAGCTTTTTTGTAGTGCATCAAAACATCTTAAAAAAGAGTTACTATCAATATACTGTCATCTGAATATACTGTTTATATCACATATCATCTGTGCATTGACTCGCATGTGCAAACAGCTCTCTACATCAAATTTCTAATATATGTTGTAATCTTATTACATTCTTGACAAATAACATGGAGAGAAATTATTTACCTTCATCTGTTACTAGGATATGTTGAGCTTCCATCTCGCATTGGCTGGCTGTGTCAGCGCTGGACTCTTTTTCAGCGCCGGACTTTTCGTCAGCGCCGGACTCTTTGTCAGCAGCGAACTCTTCGTCAGCGCCGGAAATATCGTCAGCGGCGGACTTTTTGTCAGTGCAGGATGAAGGCCCCGGAATTGCCGTTCTAGAGGGACAGCGCTGCGACACAGCTTCTAGTTGTACTGAAATAGAACTATCAATTAACATCTTCATAAAGATTCATAAAACATATATCATTTTTGTAATGGTATAATGTGATGTTCGTGTGCACCTGCGCGTGTGCTCACGACGTCACTTCGTACATGTGCAATATACATAGATACTTGTGTTCATAGTTTGTATGTGGTATTTCTAGTTAGTTAAATAAATGAGCTAAACTCAGCTGGTTGTCTCTCTTCCATTACCAATTTACCCATAATAATGGTGACCGGACAACTCGCCGCCGGACAATTCGCTTCCGAACAATTCGCTGTGGAATTGTGAGGACAACCTGCCGCTAGGACAATTCGCCGCTAGGACAATTCACCGCCAAAACATCTCGCCGTGTGATATATTTTTTACCGCCGTATACACCATATATTTATAATAAATATTTTAAATATAAGCTGCTTGTTGAAAATTAATTATCAAATTTTCTTAGCAATATTTTAAAATGTTTTCTTTTCCATTTCAAAAGTAAAATATAATGTTTTTTTAAACATAGTGTGTGTAGTAATTTAACAATAACATTTTCTTCGTTCTATTTGAAAGTATTTTGCTAAAAATAATTTGCAATTGGAAAGAAAACAAGTTCAGATGTCTTCTTAATACTTAATTACTTAAACAAAATTACTTTAGTTTAAAACTAGTACATTAGTGAAAATAAAGGTTATTTAACTACGAAGTCTTGATTTTTTTCTTAGTTACGCCAAAAAGTTACATTTACTAACACCTCTTCATTTTCCTCTTCCATTCGTGAGTTCAGTCACCGGTGCTTGTGTTCCTTTTCATATCATTCTTTGGTAAGTGACTGCATTCACGAAATAGCTTTTCTGCATCCATCAGTGTGTCACGGACAGGTGCTTGGTGCTTTTGTTCGTGGAGTCACTCTGCTTTCTGACTTCCTCTTCCTGTCCCTTGTATTTAACTTCTTTTGACATCAACTATAGAAAGTCTTTCGTTTCAAAGCAAACGTTAAATACTTCTAAATTTATATTAATAGTTCAAATTTTTTTTTTGCCTGAAATTTTCTCATAGATATAATAAAAGAAACTAATTAATTCAAATAATGAAATTTGTCAACTACTGTTTTATATCAGTCTTAAGCTTATAGAAACAAAACAAATCATTTTTCAAATTTATAATATTTTTTTAAATATATGTAAATAATGTATACACCGGTAAAATATAAATCACACGGCGAGTTGTCCTGGCAGCGAGTTTTCCTAGCGGCGAGTTGTCCTCACGGCGAATTGTCTGCGGCGAGTTGTCCGGCGGCGAATTGTCCTGCGACGAGTTGTCCTAGAACCCATAATAATATATCATTACATTTTGTCAACTATGCACTTTAAAATATATGCACTAGAAATCTATTTGTAATGAGGCTTGAATTAAATCGAGATTAATATTCTTATTTGTTTATCTGATTAGCCTTGAAAGCACTGATAGTAAGTTTATGCTCAAATATATTATGTAGATTGTATAACAACTGTCTGATTTAGACGAGTGGCTCCTCGTTCTCAAACAAGCAACAGCTTATATGACCACTTGGCTGTTGAATGAGCAATAGAAGAGGCTGTCGCCTTCATTCAGAAATCTATTGGATTGAAATCTGGTGTTGAGGAGGCCAAATTTCCTTGCTACAGAATCGTGGCAATTGACGTGAGCACCATCCATGTGTGTCGTGTTTTGTTTGAGTTGTAAAAATGTTAATCATCTTGTTGGAAAATAGATTATTGATTTTTGAAATGTTTTTTTTTTCATCAATCCAATAGCTGGAGCCACAATATTGTTGAATATTATTGATTTTACTCCGTGATCCAAGGAAATCAGAGAAGTCAACAAAGTTTTGATATAGCGGAAATCTTAAATATCTTCTGATCATGAATATTGAATTGGGTTGGAACTTGGTTTCAATTGTGAAGAGTTTGTCGTTAGAAAAAGATAATGTTATGCCTTGCTGTGTCCGCTTTTAGCTCTCTAAGAAGGACCTTTGTTTTATCAAGTCTCTTTTTTTTAAAGTGTGAAGAATTAGTGTTCTCTCATTTTGTAGGGAGACAACTTTAGATTCTTCGTGATGATGATTTTAATTGAAATCTGGATAAATTCATGATTTTAGCCATATTATTAATTGATTTTGAAGTATTTCTTCAATTCTTCAACATTTCATAAATAGTGTTAGCCATTTTCGTTTTTCGAGCAAGTACTCCCACTTTTAGGATAATCCTCATAAGTGATAAGTTCAACGAATCTACTATTGACAACATGGTAGAAGGTTGATTTGCAACTTTTCGAGGCATAATGATATCAGAGTTGCTTTTCCCCGTACGATGGATTCGTCTGCTCATTTTAGACCTATTGCTTTAGATTTTATTAAAAGAACTGAATAACAAGATTGCATAACTATACATAATTAGCAAAATAAAAACATTTATAGTGACGTTCGATATGTTTTATTATGAATTTCACAATAAAGACTAAGGACTTTATATTGACACTGATTTACAATTTCATATTTCGACATATTATCTGAAATATATGAGTTATGTATATTTTTTTACTTAAAAGTGAATGAATACACATGAATAGCGTTATATTTGGCATTAATAACCGTTTATTGGCTTGAAAATAAATTTCTATAGTGCGCAATATTTGCCCCGCCATGCAAAATATGATGGGGGCGAATAGTTGCGCACGAAAGCCCTCAGCTAAATAAAAAACTAGAATCTCTAAAACCTTGTAATTTTAATAGATACTACTTAAGTCAATGATCATCATGCAATGAAAAATTTCAGGTCATTATTTGTAATAAAAATATTTTTATGACAAATTTATTTTTTACGGCAATTCGATAAAATGAATTTTCGACAAGGTACTTTTCATATGGTCTTGAATGTGATTTCTTTTATCTATGAAGAAATGCCTGTATTTTGTTTCAATTCCATACAGTGTTACTAAATATTTGAGCTCGTCATATACCAATATTTATTATTAGCCTAGCACGTTCGTAGCCCTTTTAACATGTGGTGCGCAAGATTCGCCCCGTGAGCAACTGCGCGAGTATTCATCCCTCTAGACACTTCATTTTATGGTTCTAGATAAATTGCTCGAAAACAATTGCTCGATAGAAAATTGCTCGAAAACAATTGCTCGAAAAACAATTGCTCGAATGAACAATTGCTCGAATGAACAATTGCTCGAAAGAACAATTGCTCGAAAGACAATTGCTCGAAAAACAATTGCTCGAACGAACAATTGCTTGAATGAACAATTGCTCAAATTATAAAATTGGTCGAATGAACAAAATTGCTCGAATTATAAAATTGCTCAGTTATCGATTTTATAAAAGTCAGTTATTCATGAAGTGGAGCTGCACCTAACAATGTTTGTTTCTTTTCAGTAATTGATCATTAATCATTCTATAAATGATTTTAATTGTTACTCATTCTGCATAATCTTTTTTTTTTTTGACCGTTTGTGTCATATCGTATGTAACATGTGAATTGGAATCATGAGGTGAATCAGTACTATTCATATTTTTCTATCATAAAACCCGAAATTTTTAAAAAGCCCTAAATTCGATTTCAAAATGTTGTTACTAGTAAAATTAAGAAAGCGTACATATTACATTTATAAATTTGTTACATTCAAAGCTGATGTTAATTATTTATGCGCACCCTCACTTATTCATTAATGCGCACTATTACTTGTTCATTAATGCGCACCCTCATTTATTCATTAATGCGCACTCTTACTTGTTCATTAATGTGCACTCTCACTTAGTAATTAATGCACACTCCCACTTATTCATTAATGCGCACTCTCACTTATTGAATAAGGCGCACTTTCACGTATTCATTAATGCGCACCTTCACTTATTCATTAATGCGCACTCTCACTTTTCCAGTAATGCGCACTCTCACTTTATCATTAATGAGCACTCTCACTTATTCATTTATGCGCACTCTTCCTTTTTTATTTATACGCACTCTACCTTTTTCATTTATGAGGACTCCTCTATTTATTTTTTATTTATGCGCACTCCACCTTTTTTATTCTTGAGAACTCTACTTTTTTTATTTATGAGAACTCTCTCCATTTTTTTTTCTTCATACCATTTTTACAATGACATTTGGTTACAGAAAACTTAATTTTGAGTACCAAAGTCATGGGGTATCTGCTCCTCTCGTCACAATATTGAGCTCAAGGTATATTAACTTAACAAGGTATGCTACGCCTTGATACGAATTTTAGACTCCTCTGCGCATAAACAAATACGCACATACGAACACATGGCCGTGTGCCCCTGCAATAATAGATACAGCGACTTAATTAGTTATTTGTATATAAGAATTTTTGCCGTGGTTGTTTGTGCTGTGTGCGGATGCAATGAAAAAAGTGTAATGGTTCTGATTAAATTATTTAGGTTTTCTAAAAATGTAGGAATTAGGAAGAAATTGACAGGATAAGAAGAGACAGGATCGACAGCTCGTACATAAACGTACTTTGAAGAAAAACAATACGTTTTTCCCTGTTAAACCTTACTAAAAAATATATGAAAAGTTTTCACAATGCTGAATACAGCCAGTTTAGTCCAAAAAAACCAGTTGAAAGGCATTTTATTCTAAAAAGAATGAATAACAGACCTTGTTTCTATGTAAAAATAATTATCATGGGGCACACGGCCGCACACCAGCCAGCGTCTTTCACAACAAAACTGTAATCATCTTGATATGAACCTGCGAAATACTCTACCTTGTAGTTAATATACCTTGATTGAGCTAATTATTAGCAAATAAAATATCATAATTGAGTAATAATAGGCAAATGACGCTCGTTTTATTCATATGAAATTAATCAATGGGTTTCAAATAATTAATAACAGAAGTCACCACGAGAAGGTGGCCGCACCTTAACCCAACCCATCCTTCCTAACATTGTTGGGAGACTTTTCTTAATCTTGTAACACACTATGAAAATTTTAGCCCAAGTACAGATCCAAAACACATATTAAAAGATATGCTGAGCTGCTTCTTCTTCCGGTTATTGAAGAGTCCAACAACATGGCTTCACATAACCCTGGGAAAATGAATCATGCATTTTGTTTAACCACTTCCAACAGGATTATAAGTTTATATGTAGTTCAGCTGAAACACCGAGTGCTGGATTATTAGTTACTATCACAGTATTTAATGAAAGTTTACATACCATTTGGTTTTCGAATAGAGTATATCCGTCGATCTATGTTGGGTCTAAACATTTGTTTAGATTAGTGACGTCCACAAGCAACACAAGTTAATGGGGCCATGTGGTTTTCAGGTTGACAAATCGTATTGGTACTGTGTGGCTTTTTGCAAAATGAGCCAATATGGTGACACCATTAGCTGTTATGTTGAAACCAAAGATGTTACCGATATGTTAATCAAGTTTCAGCCATATAATGTTGATAAGCTATATCAAATTGGAACAATATAACAATTCGATGTGATGGATTCCCTACATTGAACCAACCTTCTTCCAAGGTATCATTCCATGAGAATGGATAGCCACGTTCTTTCTAGCCATTAACTAATAACTTTACAAAAAGGGTTATTGAAAGTGGGTTCTGAATAGCGGCCACGCGTGTAAATTATAACATAAAGCGATGCAGGGATTACAAAATTAGAACTGATAGAGATGGAACCTAATCCAAGACTTGATAAGGGTTCTGGTTTGAGAGTGTTAAGAACACAATACCATAAAACCAACTGACTAATTGAGTGAAGCGTTCACTATATAAACGTTTAGCCAATACAGGGTGGGTGTTCCTATAAGAATTTATTACTAGAAGTTGTATGTCAAGAGGAACTTGTCAGGCTGATCCATTCGAGGATTTATTTATTTATTTAAACTCAATGTGCCCTTACATTAAGAGTATGGATTTGGGCAATCTATAATCTTTCACAATAAAATACAGAATATAAACTTTGATCAAGACCCGGGATAGTATTTGACTATAAGGGTTTCCTATATAAAACTAGATAAAAAAAAATCAAAAGATGAGATGTATACAGTGATTACAGGTTAGATTCTATTATTAGAGGTATTCAAGAACAATCGATTTATTAAACTTGTTTTTAAAAATGGCATATGAAGAACAATTTTTAATGTTATTTTCCAATTCATTCCATAATTTACATCCCTTATACAATAAGGAACATTTAGTTTTTTCACATCTATAGCGTGGGAGCACTATATTATTAGCATGACGAGTAAAATGGCTATGGCGATTTGTGTTACTAACAATATAGTTACATACATCAGGGTCATATGAAGCGCTGGCTACAGTTCTAAACATATGCTGCCCCAAAGTGAACTTAAAAAGATCTTCAAGTTTCAAAATTTTCAATTCAGCAAACAAGGGTGATGTACCAGCTAGGTAGTCACTATTTGTTATGCACCTGATGGCTTTTTTTCTGTAATAAATATAAATCACGAGTAAAATATTGTGCAGTATCACCCCAAACTAGCAGACAGTAATGAAGATAAGGATAAACAAGAGAGTAATATAACATTTTTTCAACATTAAATGGAAGAACATCGTTAATCTTGTAAAGAATGCCAATTGATTTGGAAATTTTATTTGATTGCATCTTAATGTGGTGAGAGAACGTGAGATTATTATCAATGGTTACTCCTAGATACCCTATAGTTCTAACTTGCTCTATTGGGCTGCCTGACATGTTGATTGAGGGTATATCAATATTTTCCCTGTATGAAAATAAATTAAAATTGAAATTAATTTTAGGCTATTGTTTATTAGAATGTGAGCCTGGTTAACTTTTTTACGAGGAATACAGCACGACGCAGTCGAGTCGTCAGCAAACAGATTGAATCTAAATAGGGGGAACAACTAGGAAAATCATTGATAAATATGACGAATAAAAGTGGGCCCAGTACACTCCCTTGTGGAACTTCTCAACGTAAAAATCCGGGAAATGGTCAGGATCAGTCACATCGCGAACTGGACAGTCGCCTGACAATTTCTGAAACTGATGGCATCTAACCTAACATGACAGTAGAACCTGACAAACAATTGGTGGCAGTACCGAGATACTTCCCCTGACAGTTTCTGTAAATTTACAGCCTCTGTCAATACCTAAATCGACTTCTCTCGTTGCTCATCTTTTCGCATCAAATTTGACTACCTGACTTTTCACTAAGATTTTCCAGAGTATAGACGGCTATATTTGAAACATCTGAATATTAATCTATAGAGAAACACTACTAGTTTATCAGTCTTAATATTTAAATAGAATTTATGAACTACATTTTTTTTCTATCTTAGAAGACGATATCAGAGGAGTATAATATTTTCTTATGGACCATGAACTGAAATAATCTGTAACTAACCCTAATTAAATCGGTCTTCTTCTTCAAGTCACTTAGAATGGAAGTTTTAAGGTAAAGAGAACGAAAAGAGGAACTGAATAAATTTATTGAACTTAACATTTCTATTAGCATAATAGAATACAGAAAACTAAAAACAAACATGTACATACATTTTATGTAAAACATTTCATTGGGAACTTTATAAATATTTTTCCATTACCCTTCTAATTTTTTTCACAGTGAATTGTTTTCTGGCGATCGAAGGCAAATTTTCGGAAACATACTTTACAGATAATAAACCTTTGGCACTGTATAATTTGTGAACACTTTCAGTCTCCTTACAAATTTTTACTATTCCTTCAATGTACCTCTCGAGCTCATCTTCAGCCGCCTTATCTCCAGACTTCAGTTTTTTGGTTCGTAAATTTTTTATTGTAACAACAGGGTCGTAGGAGCTGTCACTGCTCTCTGCGAAGCTAACTTTCCTCTTAACAGATTCAAACATCTTGGATGATTTAGACATGGAGGCTTGTGAATCGTTTACTGAGAGAGAGTTGTTCATGATAGGAGTGGATGAAGAAGAAGGTCCAGGAAGATTGGGAGTGCCAGGTAAAGATCGCTCGATATTGCTGTTTGACTTCTCCAGAGAGAGACAGGCATTTGTCGAAGTAACTAAACTTCTGTGCTCATAATATCTTTCGCTAGTGGAAGTGCTATGCCCCATTGCGTGAGAGGTAGCATCCTTCTCTCCTGCAGTCAATTCAAGGGACCTGCTATTAGTTATTTTGGATTTCCTAATAAGTCTTGATGTCAACTTGGTACCATTCTTAGTTTTGTATTTGTTTAAAATCTTCCAAATTGCACCGAGTGACATTTGTTTGCCCTCCTCTATGGTAGATGGGAAAACGCACTGCAGCTGCTGGTTTGTGCATATTTTTTGACGAAGTTCATTGATGAAAATTTTTAAAACTTCAAACTCATCCTTTTTGAAGACAACTGCTCCTTTTTTCCCGCTCTTCATGCATTTCTGATGGAGCACCTGTATTGAAAGTAAATATGAATTAAAGGATTGTTTAAATAAATAGTTACAAATAAATTCATTTGTGCATACAATACTCAAGTTTTACCTGAATAACAAAGTACATTTCTCCATTATGTAGAATGGTTTCCTCAGTCTCCGCTACTTCCTTCAAAGTCATGGTGGTCATTTCCATACTTCGCCTGCCCAAATTGATAGTGGCAATAGCGATAAGATTATTTCTTACAGAAATAGCGTCAGCAGGTGAAAGTAGAGCTCTATCGCTAGAAGACATAGCTAGTACTTTCAATAAATCATTCCGGACAGAATTAGAGATCTCAACCAATTCTTCTTTACTTATAAGTTTCTTTGTAGTTTCCTCCCTACTTTCTAAATTTTCCACACTAGTTTGTTTTGCGAGGGAAGCTATTGCATTATCCACTTCGTGCGTTCCCTCATCACATAGTACACTTCTGGATAGTTTGTCGGGGAAAGCCTCTTCATCAGATTTCTCAGGGCTGTCGCAGTCTAATAATAAAAACTTCAATAAATTCGAAAACATCTTCAAGTACTTTATTTTACTTGACGCTTTCATGCCTTCTGAATTTTTGAACAGCTGGACCATTTTTCTAATGTTACTGGTTTTTTTGAGATCCGTAAATGAAAGATGGCCATTACATTTTTCGTATTTTAATACGATGTCAATGGCCATTGTCGAACATCTTTTAGGATTATAGTTGTCTCGAAGTTTCAAATACATCTCGAAGGCATCCTTCCATACTTTTGTTCTATCAGAATATGTCCTGGTATCCCTGTACCTGTACTTTTTGTAGTTCTCTGTAGTTTCGTTAAGTTTTTTGCGCAAGCCGTTTTTCTGTTTTTGACTAGAGGACCCTTGTATTTTCCTTTTCAACTCTTCAATTTCATTTCTACTTTTTTTCAACTCTGTCAAAACCAATAATTCCTCTTCGATCTTGTTACCGTATTGCTTTTTAGCAGCACATAGTTCACTGCCTTTAAGCTCAGTCACAAAGTTCCCTTCGCTTTTGGTGTACACTCTTGGAAAAACTTCACTAAGCTTCAGGGAAGATGTATAAACGTCACTATCTATTGCTAATTTATGTTTAAATCGCAGGTGCTGAGAATGATTAGTGACTAGTAATGTGCACAAATTGCATTTAACGTAGTTATCCCTTTTTGTCACGTGTTCCAAAGGTTTGTGTCTCCTCTGCTTTTTTTTTGAATTAGATGAATCTTCCGTCACAGAACATTTTTCACTGGCCAACTTATTCCTCTCCATTTTCCGTGCCATCATGATGCAGAAGTCAATTTTCTTTTCATTCAAGTGAGAATGCTTCAATTGTAGATGACGCTTCAGTCTGTAGGTGCTAACAGAGCAATCTTTCAAGGGGCAATTAAGCTGAAGCGTGCCATCAGTTAGTTGCCGAACAACAGTGTTGTTCATTTTGTTGCACATGTCATTTTCAACATCTCCAAAAGCTGCATCCATCAGGAATGAAGAAGATATATTCGAAGTAAAGAATTCATACGCATCATTCACATTTTGTTTATACAAGGTTTGAGCTTCTTTCAGTTTGAGAGCAGTATCGATAATTTCTCGTTTGGAACGTCTGTATAGGAGATTGAAATTAGTATCATCTTCTAGAGTAGCAGTTCCATCTTCGAATGCAAATTGTCCAAGTAGAAGAGATTTATCAATCTGATTTCTGATGATTTCAGAATTTAAATCTTTAACCTGAAGGAGAGATGAATTTATTAGTTCAATATTAGACTGACAAAGATATTTATCGATTGATTAATTTTTTTAGTTACAAAAGTTTTTATTTAGTAGGTGGTTTAAATTCTGCTTCGGAAACTCAGGCCATATCGCTGATGTCAAAAAATTAAAAACAAAGGACTGGAAGAAGTAGTCAGACAGGAAACTGGCTCTATAGCTAGTTTACCTAGTTTACGAAAGTTAGTTTCTTGACAATCAGAAGGAGCAAATTAAGGACTTCATTTATTCTCTTATAGGGAAATGGGACCAGGATTTGGCAAATTCAAGTTACTTACAATTTCAGAGTAGATCTTCTTGTCGGAGTCTACGTCTTCAATCTCATCCGCACTACTGCATTCATATTCAGTTTCTGAATCTGAAGCCGTATCAGTTTGAGCTAGAAAATTTTGATAAATAGATTCAGAATGACTAATTGCGGAAAACTGATAGAGAAGTATGAGAATAATTATTGTGCCATAGAAATGTATTCGAACTTCTCTAAATGTGAATTTCATGAATGTGCAAAATAATAGGAAAATCCTATTTGATCACAGTCTAAAATGATGCATGCAAAAAATAGTATCCAAAAATTTACTTGAATATTTATATAGGATAGAGTAGCTAAATTGCGGCAATGTAGCAAACTAATAACTATTTGAATTTAATACTGGAAAACACCAATGAATCACTTCATTTTTCACTGTTCCGTTAGTAGTAGGGCAGGGACTCACTAATGAAAGGTTTCAGTTACCTACTACGACCAATGATTAATAAAAATAAATCGAATTTAACAACTAATGAGAACATTTCTAGCAACTTATTGCCAATTTGAGCGATAGAATTCGGAAAATTGAAAACATTCTGTGAATGAAGCAAAGTTATTCTTATAAAAGTCGGAATATGCCAGTGTGACCCTAAGTGATTAATATTAAGGTTAAAAAAAACTAGATAGAACAATTAAAATTATTCAAAATTCAAAATAATTCTATTGAATAATTAGTAAACAATAAATAAAGTAATCAATAAGCATTCTCCGCAAATTCGACAAGTGTGTCTGGTTATAAAATATTTCTGATAACTAAATATTAACCCATTCACTGCGGCAGGTATCAGAAAAAGTCTCCAAATTTTGAAATAACCTATATATAGTTACCGCCGCAAATTGAATCACTCAGTACAACCGCAATTTTGAAATTGCTGTTGACCGACTAATAGTGACTATATTCAGTTACTGCTGAACTGATGTGCTAAGACAGAAATATTAGGTAATGAATGTTTTTGAATAAGAAAATTATTTTTCAGAAAAATCTATCGCAAAATTAATGCATTGTATATTTTAAATACAAAGGACTAGAAGAAGTTGTCAGAAAGGAAAGTGGCTCCAAAAACAAAATCATCCTATCGCTTTTGTTAAAACCGCAAGTAGCGTTAAAAAAATGATAAATATTGTATAAATGAAAAAAAAAAACCAGACCAGTTGGGAAATATATAGATATACTTTAGTCATTACTTTAAGAGTACTTGATCACATAGTGCAGTAGTTGGTTATTAAAATAATGATGCATTAATTTTATAACCATGCACGAGATTGAGCTTTGAGATCTAGGATAGGTTCCAAATTGTCGACTAGATTCACATTATCGACCACATAAGATTAAGATAGTTATAATTTATTCAAATTAATCAAAATGTTAAATTTTAAATAAATTATAGCTATCTCAATTTTATGTAGTCGATAATGTGAAACTGGTCGACAATTCGGAACTTACCCTACTAGTTTAGAGGAAATACCTCTCTATACTACCTTTCCTCACGACAATTAATACTCTATATTATATAGGATATAGAAAATAAGACTATAAATTAAATAAATACTTACATGATAGAAAATCTTCTTGATCCCTATCATAATCCATCACTTTAATTTCAGCAGCAATATAACCCACGTGTTCTTCCAATGAGCTCTGAACCATTACTATGACATCTACTAACTGCTTATGAATTCATATCCTAATTCAAAGTTGCCACACACCTCCACATTCATTTAACCTGACTTTTTTTCAGAAACGGTATTTGCGTTTCTAGCCCGATCGACTACAGATTTTTCTTTCTATCTCAGTTTAGAAGGCTCCAATCGTTGCTTGGGTACGCTAGAACGATTTAGAATTTCAATTGTACTCAATATAAAGTACCATTGCTCATTGAAATTGCTCAAATTTCGTGCAAATTGTAAAAAACTGTTTGTTTACTTTTTTTTCTCAATATTACATTTTCAGTTGCACGCACACTTTGCCTAACCTTGTGTCTCAATTTCCATTGATTGATATTTTTGATTGACTTTGCTTGATAAAATCCACGGACTTGTCAGGTGTCAATAATATTGGAGAAGTTCTGGAGAATTTTTCAGGATAATGCCATGGAATTTTCTTTTTTTATTAAAGTCAGAAATCAAACTTTGCGATGATGATGACCTTCCATTCATTTCCATAATGTAATAACTAACTATGTACACATTTGCAATGATCATTAGTGAGGAGTGTCGTACATATTAATTTTTAATTCCTACCGCAGAAAAATCCCTCAGCAGGTTATGTAATTAATGAAAATCTAATTTTTGTGTTTGTGGCAACGGTGTAAAAATAATCTGGTATTATGATCTCAATTATCAGTCTGAAAAGCGATTGTATATTAACAGGATCTCTCAAGATAGAATCGACGCAAGAAACTCTAGAAACGCATGTAGGACCACTTCAAAGATCTAGATGGGTATTTACCATTAACAACTATCGAGCTGATTTCAATGTTAGAGTCCATATGAGTAGACCGGAGTATAGAATTAAACGAGCTGTTTGGGGTTTTGAACGCGGTGAAGGGGGCACTCATCATATTCAAGGATACTTGGAATTACTCAGATCATATAGACTGAACTTCGTGAAGAAAATATTCACTAATGCATACTGGAATGCAGCTCGGAAAGGTGCATTGGAAAATTTTGAGTACTGCACGAAGGAAGGTAATTACGATTGTTTGGGTGATTTTTCTGACATTTTTGATAAGACTCGTAAATCTAAAATGAAGCCTGTGCCTGTACCAATGATTCTTGATGGACTTATGGATAGGATGAAGAAACCGCAAATTGTATCCTCGAAAGAATTTTCAGATAGACATTTTTATTTTGAGAGAGCTGAACGGTATTTGACGACATTGAAATGTACAATTGCAATGTTTGAGAAATGGAGCTCTTACAAAGTGTATCCCTGGCAATATAATGTTCTCGAAACTGTGATGCAACAACCTGCCAGAGAAGTCTTGTGGATATCAGATGTATCTGGAAACGTTGGTAAAACTTTTCTTGCGAATATTTTGAACATATTGTATGGTTTCACTCTACTGAATGATAACATCTCCACCCATGATATCGGACCAATGCTGAAGAATGTTAAAGGTTTCGTGTTTGATATTCCGAGATCTAAGCTTGACACTTTTGACTATGGTTTAGTTGAATGTGTCAAGAATGGGTACGTGGCATCTGGAAAATACCATGGTCTCTTCAACAGGTTAGTTTAAAAGAAATGTTTCTCATGTTCAATTTAAACTTTTTTATCGAACGAATAATATTAATAATTACTTTTTTCAGATTTGAACCCGTTCCTGTTGTGGTTTTTGCCAACGGTTTGCCTCTTTTAAGTGCACTGTCGGCGGATAGATGGAAAATTATTTCATTGGGGTGTGGCGATTTCGAGGATATGAGAAATGATGTACTGATGGACTACCCTGCGGAATTTGAAATGTTCGTACCTCCTAGATTCCCCAATCTAGATGAAGACTTCGATCTTCGAAGCTTCCTAAGTACACCATCCGTGGCTAATGAAGAGAACGTTAAAGGTGGTGAAATATGTTGCACGAACGAAAATCTTCAGAATGGAACCATTCACAGAGCATGTACTTCAGTTCCTGACAGACAAGTTTTCAGTCAGGCATCCAACATCTCTGAGGGTAAGTACATTCTGACTCCGAACGTTTTCAAATTATTGTATAAACTGTTAGCTGAATAGCTTTTATCTATCTTCTACAATTCAGTACCACCACTTCCAATACGCCTGTCAAATCCTGCCAAGTGTACAAGGCATCCAGATCAAAGTATGTGACACCGTATAAAGTTAATAATTTGAACTTGCTTAATTCTAATATAACTATGTTTAACTATTTTTTACTCTTACAGGCGTATTCAGGAAGGGGTGTCCTTGTCTAACCAAGAAAAATCAGCGTCCTGCAATATTAGTTGGAAGGAGAAGCTCTACTACTCCTCCGCAAGGGCCACTCACTAAGAAGATTCGTTCTCCAAGCATTTCTAGATTTCTATCAACCTTAGAATAAAAATTGACTTACTATATGATTTTACATCCTTTCCTGCTTATTTCGGATAAGAGTCCAAAATTTTTACTGCCAATTCCCTGTAAGTAGTACTAGCAGGTCATTAACTGACAAATTCTAGACTTCAATCCTGATAGATTCTGTGACCATAGCTTATGCAGCTGACAGTTGAGAATACTTTAAGATTTTAAATTGTTCGAAGTTCAACATTCTTCAAATCCTTAGAAATGATTGTATCAAACTATCAGTAAATGATTCTTAAACTTCCTAATACACATGTAAGACCTAATTTGAAACTAAAATTAAGTGTTAAAAATTATCAGGCTATATCTGAAGAACTCATCAGAGTAAGTCATGATTAGGAAACAGTCAGGATCTATGCTCGTAAACTGTCACACATTGTCTACCTGACTTGAATGAGTGAAGTTTCAGCCTGACTTTTCAATTTTGGAGAAGTTCGTGGTGAAACAATTCTAGTTGAATGGCCATGCTAAGAATGAATAAAATAGAGTTCTTTATAAAAGCAAGTTTAGGCTGTCTAAAATATTTAATTTCCATGGAGAGCAAATTCGAAATTAGTAGTTTGGCATAATTTACATTGTTCGTAAAAGTTTAAATTATTAAAATGCGCATCACTGCCTTCAATTTGCTCTCCACATGAATGCTCTAATCCCTGTATCAAGTGACAGTCAATTCTACAAAACTATCACCAAATATGAAGTGCACGGAGATTTCCAACGAAAACAATACATCCAAATCAGTAGTGTAGACTACCCTATAGTCTTGATTCGGATATGATGACCAGTTTAGCGTTACCAAGCACCAACGCCGAAATGATGAGACACTAAGATGGGTGAAGCCCTGGACCTCGAAGTATTGAACCGACTCCCCTGTCAGATGTCTGGAGAATTTTGTAGAAATTTAAAGGTGTGTATTAACGGTAATTTGACTGGTGCGATTTATGTAATATCTAATATTTTTTCCAATTTGTTCTCTCGGATATTCCCGTCCCCTTTTAACTGCATAATACAATACTTTACCGTAGTAAAAATGATTACCACTAAAATTTCACTTATGAGTAAACTCCCAAATACCGTTATGAACTTAAACTGTTCTTTGATATTAAACTATTTCGCAAGACTAAGATTTAACTTTTTCTATTAGCATTTCCTTACTAGTTTTAACCATTTAAACTTTTATATATATTTTCACTTTAATATTTACTTCAACTTTAATATTTACTCTCACGTTAAATGCAACTTTAATTTAATTACTTAGACACTTACCTTGACAATTACTTACATACTTACCTTGACGAATACTTATACACCTACCTTGACAATTACTTAGACACTTACCTTGATAATTACTTAGACACTTACCTTGACGATTACTTAGACACTTACCTTGACGATTACTTAGACACTTACCTTGACAATTACTTAGATACTTACCTTGACGATTACTTAGACACTTACCTTGACGATTACTTAGACACTTACCTTGACAATTACTTAGATACTTTACCTTGACAATTACTTAGACACTTACCTTTACAATTACTTAGATACTTACCTTGACAATTAATTAGACACTTACATTTACCATTACTTAGATACTTACCTTGACAATTAATTAGACACTTAACTTTACCATTACTTGGATACTTACCTTGACAATTACTTAGATACTTACCTTTACCATTAATTAGATACCTACCTTGACAATTACTTAGATACTTACCTTGGCAATTACTTAGATACTTACCTTGACAATTACTTAGACACTTACATTTACCATTACTTAGATACTTACCTTGACAATTACTTAGACACTTAACTTTACCATTACTTAGATACTTACCTTGACAATTACTTAGATACTTACCTTTACCATTAATTAGATACTTACCTTGGCAATTACTTAGATACTTTACCTTGACAATTACTTAGACACTTACCTTGACAATTACTTAGACACTTAACTTTACCATTACTTGGATACTTACCTTGACAATTACTTAGATACTTACCTTTACCATTAATTAGATACCTACCTTGACAATTACTTAGATACTTACCTTGGCAATTACTTAGATACTTACCTTGACAATTACTTAGACACTTACATTTACCATTACTTAGATACTTACCTTGACAATTACTTAGACACTTAACTTTACCATTACTTAGATACTTACCTTGACAATTACTTAGATACTTACCTTTACCATTAATTAGATACTTACCTTGGCAATTACTTAGATACTTTACCTTGACAATTACTTAGACACTTACCTTGACAATTACTTAGACACTTACCTTGACAATTACTTAGATACTTTACCTTGACAATTACTTAGACACTTACCTTTACAATTACTTAGATACTTACCTTGACAATTAATTAGACACTTACATTTACCATTACTTAGATACTTACCTTGACAATTACTTAGACACTTAACTTTACCATTACTTGGATACTTACCTTGACAATTACTTAGATACTTACCTTTACCATTAATTAGATACCTACCTTGACAATTACTTAGATACTTACCTTGGCAATTACTTAGATACTTACCTTGACAATTACTTAGACACTTACATTTACCATTACTTAGATACTTACCTTGACAATTACTTAGACACTTACCTTTACCATTACTTAGATACTTACCTTGACAATTACTTAGACACTTAACTTTACCATTACTTAGATACTTACCTTGACAATTACTTAGATACTTTCCTTTACCATTAATTAGATACTTACCTTGGCAATTACTTAGACACTTACCTTGACAATTACTTAGATACTTTCCTTGCCAATTACTTAGATACTTACCTTGACAATTACTTAGATACTTACTTGACAATTACTTAGATACTTACCTCGACAATTACTTAGATACTTACCTTGACGATTACTTAGATACTTACCTTGACGATTACTTAGATACTTTACCTTGACAATTACTTAGACACTTCCCTTGACAATTACTTAGATACTTTACCTTGACAATTACTTAGACACTTACCTTGACAATTACTTAGATACTTTCCTTGACAATTACTTAGATACTTACCTTGACAATTACTTAGATACTTACCTTGACAATTACTTAGATACTTACCTTGACAATTACTTAGATACTTACCTTGACAATTACTTAGATACTTACCTTGTCAATTACATATATACTTACCTTGACAATTACTTAGATACTTACCTTGCCAATTACTTAGATACTTACCTTGACAATTACTTAGATACTTACCTTGGCAATTACTTAGATACTTACCTTGGCAATTACTTAGATACTTACCTTGGCAAGTACTTAGATACTTACCTTGGCAATTACTTAGATACTTACCTTGGCAATTACTTAGATACTTACCTTTACCATTACTTAGATACTTACCTTTACCATTACTTAGATACTTACCTTGACAATTACTTAGACACTTACCTTTACCATTACTTAGATACTTACCTTGGCAATTACTTAGATACTTACCTTGGCAATTACTTAGATACTTACCTTGACAAATACTCAGACACTTACCTTTACCATTACTTAGATACACACCTTGGCAATTACTTAGATACTTACCTTTACCATTACTTAGATACTTACCCAGCTAACCAAAAGCTGTTTGTCCCACGTCTAAGACGTCTGATACCCCTCGCTATAGAGTGATTTATGGCGTGAGGCAGGGGAAATCAGACGTCTTGCGGACATCTAACCCTCTTCATTTGTACAGGGGTCCCCCTCTGCAAGACGTCTGATCCCACGTCTTGTCCCTCTCTGACAGAGGGGGACATCCACATGTCCCACATCTTACTCCACTCAGTTTTCAAGACGTGGGTCCCACGTGGGACAGAGTACAGATGTCCCTCGCTATAGAGGGAAGAGAGATTTAAGACAGAGTGCGGATGTCTCCCTCTGCAAGACGTGGGACAGAGTGCGGATGTCCCTCTCAGCAAAACGTGGGACAGAGTGCGGATGTCCCCCTCTGCAAGACGTGGGACAGGGAACGGATGTCCCCCTCTGCAAGACGTGGGACAGAGTGTGGATGTCCCCTTCTGCGAGGGGGACATATCTCCCTTCTGCTCAAACTACTTCGGTTAATTGGGGTATATAAATAAATTAAATATGTATAAGAAATAAAAAAGATCATACTGATCATTATTGCAATTTCTTACTAT
>CANNZV010005581.1:0-13618 GCA_947561585.1 Caprella mutica
TGAACTTATCCAGTAAAATTAACTATGAAATCACACTGCACTTACTTTGGATGGTGTGAGGTCGCAGCCTTCTTGAAGCAGATGCTTTCTTTCTTCTTTCTTATATATGAATCCTGGCCGTCAAACTGTTAATTTTTGGATTGAAGAAAAGGAGTTGGTGTCTTCATCTTCGTAACTTGTCTACGACAATGGGGAGATTTAAGAAGCACCTTTGGATGAAAATTTTCAAGGAACAACTTGAAAACGAGCTAAGAAACCTGCTCGAAATATTGTTTAGTAAAATATAATCGCCAGTGAGTCTCAATTTCCCATTTATATATGAATCCTGGCCGTCAGAATAATTTTTGTATAAAATATTATGATTTTCTCTTTAAAATATAATAATTTTTTTTATAAAATAAAATAATTCTTTTATAAAATAATAATTAATTAATAAATATAATAATTTTACAAACTGTAAAATAAAGACACTAATATTAAAAGTTGCAACTAATCTTATAAACGAATGCTATGCCAATTAAAATAATTAACTTCAAGTTCAGAATGTCCTTTTTAATAAAGGTTTACTTCAATAAATTGTAATGGTGAACTGAATCGGATACAGAGGGAAGGTTCGAACACCGTCTGAACCGACCTAAACAGAAGTGTCCGAACCATTCCAAATGATACTTCAAAATTAAAAACATCCCCATTTTTCTAATTTCATTCGTATTATTTTTTAACACACCAAACATACATAAAATATTGATATAATTCATACATTTTAGATTTAGAATCAGTTTCGTATTCATATAGTCCATACACGATCCAATGGAATCACGAAAAATTACATCAATATTGAAGAAAACAATAAATTACACCTATTATATGTGAACTCACATGTAGGTTGTCTGATTATTGCCATGATTTTCTTAATTTCATGAATATGAAAACGAATGAACTTCTTAATTTTTTTTATCAAAAAATGTAAATGTCAACTTCAATTTTATTTTAAATAATTTTTTCTACTTCACATTATTTAATTCTTTATTTTTCTAGAAAAATACCTAACATTTTCTAAAAAAAAATGTAATCCATTTTTTATATTTTCTAAAAAAAATATCGAATAAATAAATCAATATATCGAATAAATAAAGTAATATATCAAGTAATGTATGGAGTAAATTAATTAATATATCGTGTAAATCGAGTAAATCAATTAAAATGTTATTTCATTTTAATCATCCCCATCAAACAGAATATTGTTTGGTAAAATAGAACCAAAATCTTCGGGCTTTTCAAAGGTAAATCGCCTTCTTTTTAGCTCATTAGCGTCTTTTCAATGAAGGCGAGAAGTCAGCCAATTACCTTCTTTTGTGCCGCACAATAAGTGCCTTCCTTCATGAAGTTTTATCCTATTAACTTCTGTAGAAAGTATTAGACTTTCTCTTAGACTTTCAGGTATATCAGTCTAATTAGTTCATTTCAACACCCATTTCCATCATTAAATTATATTTTCTCCACTAGGGTAAGCATCGAATTGACGAACAGTTCCACATATTCGATCATATAAGATTTTTTTTAACTTGTTATATTCTTTTTATAATTTGAAAATATTAGGTTAAATTATATTCATGATCGAAAATGTGTAACTGTTCGACAATTGATAACTTCCCCTAACTGTGTATCCTACTAAACTCCCCACTCCCTGATTAGTCCTATTTTTCCACAGTTCATATGCACTCCCGAAAAATGTCCCACTCAATGAATGCAGTTTGAATGCCTCGTTTCATTACCTTTTTTATTATTTCCATCAATTGAAATAGAACGTAAAGGATCGGAAATTTATCTGATAATGTTTTTCCTCTCATTTTTCCTATCTATTCATCTCGAAAACTTTAATGCACTGAAATATCGATCAATCGATCTCCAAATGGTTTTTTTTTATCACTTTTTAGGAGCTAATTTCACCTGTGACCATTTTCGTATTTTTTTTAACGCTATTTGCAGTTTTAGAGGTTTAATAATCTTTAACTACGAGGTCTTAGATTTTGGAGTTAGGTAGGCTCGTAAGCTTCATTTACTATCAACTCTTCATTTTCCTCTTCCATCCGTGAGTGCAGCCACAGGTGCTTGTGTCCCTTTTCGTCACATTCCTTGGTAAGAGACTGCTTTCACGGAGTAGCTTTTCGGCATCCATGAACTTTCACCGACGGCGATTGGTGCATTTGTTCGTGGATCCACTTTCTTTCTGACTGCTTCTTCCAGTCCCTTGTATTTAATTTCATCTTGACGTCACTAATTGTTTTAGACTACTATCTCTATATTACCCTCATTTTATATAATATACTGTACACTTATTAATAATCATGTTCTAGACTAATATTTGAATTGTATACAGTGAAACTCCAGAGTTATGAAGTAGTGGTTTCTTCATAACTCAAAGCCACTTCATAACTCGGGTGCACTAGATAGTTTTCTATGATTTGAGGGATAACTACGACGGAATTCTTTATGTATCTCATTTTATTTAATTTATACGTAGAAAATACTTCATAACTTAAGTGCATTTCATAACTCAGGTCCCCCATTACTTGAGTGCTTTTTTGTTTTAACAATTTTAATGTCAAACGATTGCTTAGTAAGAATAAAGTATATCGTGTAAAATTGCAATATTCAATAAAATCTAATAATGGAAATAGATCATTTTATATATAATTTATTTCTTACTAAATGCTAACGGTAGATGGCGCCACAATCAGTGGCGCCATCTTGTAAACAAACCAACTGAGATAAGTTTCTACCTAGATTCTAGCTCAAGTGAAGAGATGGCTTTATTTCTAAAACTATGCCCTCTTGTATACGAATTCACATAATCTTTTCACCATTTTGACGCAAACAAAGGTTGATTACTGCATACATAAATTAATATGAAAACAACAAACATACTCACGTACATACTAATGAGTGCAAATGCTTCCGCTAGGTGTCGCTAATTTTATTATATACTTTTTATATGAACATTTTAAAAATAAACGAGCATTCAAATATTACATAATTAAATATTCTAAATCGATTTAAAACCAATTTGGCGATTGTTTGATTGCGACTTTATTATCCCTTTAAATAACTCATAACTTCATAACTCGGAGTTTTACTATAATATACACTAATTTTAATTCTCTTTTCAGGTTTTCCTGACGAGGTTGTGATGACGTCACGTGACACGTCACTAATAACATCACGACAAGAGAGCAGAGAAATAGCAGGTAAAGTGATCTATGTACACTTACCACAGAGAAATGAAAGATATATATTTATTTGTATAAAATGATAAGTATACACCCATAGTAAATAAATAGAGAATTATACTAAGTACAATATTGGAACATCCGAAAATTCTCTTTGTGACGTCATATAGAGTTGTTCCATTTGTCTTTAAATAAAAATTATGCTATTATTCTGTTAAATGTGTATTTTTTATGGAAATAATTTTAAATAAAATTGGATTTTTATCACGTTTTACACTCTACTCAGTTATAATATTCAACTCATAATACATGTACTATTTGACAGTACTCTGCGTGGTGACATTTGTTTACATCGTTGGATCAAGTTCAATGGATACGATACTTAGCATACTTCTCTATTTATTTTCTATGCATACACCATTGCCTATTATTTTTGTTTATTTTTCAAACCGCCTCCTGAAGTAACTGATATTACTCTTGTTCACTAATATCCTCCCCCCCCCCTCCAGGAGTAAGTGGTGGAGGGACAGTGACGATAATGCCCCGCTCCCCGTCCACCTCCGACCAACACCAACCCGCCACCATCCTCCTCTCTTCGGGTGGACACAAGACAGAGCCTGGGTCTGTGGTGACGATCTTACCTTCCGTGGACGGGGGACAGACCGGTGCAAAGGTAAAGAACCCCGATTGGAACGAGTGACTGTGAGATAGAACGTGAGACTGTGAGGTAGAACGAGAGACTGTGAGGTAGAACGAGTGGCTGTGAGGCAGAACGAGTGGCTGTGAGGTAGAACGAGAGACTGTGAGGTAGAACGAGTGACTGTGAGATAGAACGTGTACTGGGTTACATTCTAACCCAATCATTATTTCTCTCTATTTTGTAAAGTTTATTAGTGTTCAAAACACAATATAACAACAACAACAATAAATAATTATATCCTTTCCTACAATTGTCAAACTAAAATAATTTGATAACTTTTTTTTCTTTCAGTTGGTTCCCGGTAGCAGCACTCTTTTCAAGAACGCATATCTAACGACTGAAAATGGACAACAGGTCATCACTGTGAATGGTGAGTAAGTCCTCACTGTGAATGGTGAGTAAGTCCTCACTGTGAATGGTGAGTAAGTCCTCACTGTGAATGGTGAGTAAGTCATCACTGTGAATGGTGAGTGAGTCATCACTGTGAATGGTGAGTAAGTCATCACTGTGAATGGTGAGTGAGTCATCACTGTGAATGATGAGTAAGTCATCACTATGAATGGTGAGTAAGTCATCACTATGAATGGTGAGTAAGTCATCACTATGAATGGTGAGTAAGTCATCACTGTGAATGTTGAGTGAGTCATCACTGTGAATGTTGAGTGAGTCATCACTGTGAATGGTGAGTAAGTCATCACTGTGAATGGTGAGTAAGTCCTCACAGTGAATGGTGAGTTGGTCATCACTGTGAATGGTGAATAAGTCAACTCTGTGAATGATGAGTGAGTCATCACTGTGAATGGTGAGTAAGTCATCATCACTGTGAATGGTGAGTGAGTCATCACTGTGAATGGTGAGTAAGTCATCACTGTGAATGGTGAGTAAGTCATCACTGTGAATGGTGAGTAAGTCATCACTGTGAATGGTGAGTGAGTCATCACTGTGAATGGTGAGTAAGTCATCTCTGTGAATGGTGAGTGAGTCATCACTGTGAATGGTGAGTAAGTCATCACTGTGAATGGTGAGTGAGTCATCACTGTGAATGGTGAGTAAGTCATCACTGTTAATGGTGAGTGAGTCAACTCTCTGAATGGTGACTGAGTATATGAGGATTCTCAGTTAAGTAGAAATCTTTCAGATAAAATTATGAAAACTACATAGCTATTAATTAAACAAATTATTCTTAATGGTAAAAGCTTTTAGTAGCTATTTATGAATGAATGTTGTTGTCATTATCGTAAGGTACGATAGGGAGTATTTTCTAATTAAAGCTGCTGTTTATCAGCTGGACTGAATACCTATTGTTACATATGTCCTTTGAAACCACCTGCCCTTTCGACCACAGTGTCGAAGCAGCGGGAGACTGAATTTCATTATGTAGCTCTTTTCTGGTCGAATCCGAAATACCAGTGACTGAATTTTAAGTTCTTTGGATGAGTAACATTTTTGTTATTATTGCCATCACATCACCTCCGTCTATTGAACTTGGTTGTATTGATATACAAAATAATATACAAAACATCCATCACTAAGTTAATACATCTATATCATTCGAAAAGGTATTTCTCGTCCTTATATCAAATCTGCTCCATCAGCCAGAAAAAATCATCAATATTACCCATAAAAGAACAAATAAAAGGCGAAAAATAATCCAATTCAATATCTAAAAATTGCTTACCCAGTAATCTCACCTTCCCCTAAACCACGGACTCGCTGAAGAATGTTCTTTTATCACCCACCTTTCTTTACACCCCCCCCCCTACTCTATCCCCCCTCTTGTTATTCTAAGCCGTGGTATGTGGAGGAGAAGCGGCTGTTGAAGGCGCGTCAAAAATCAACACTAGAGCTGAGGTTTTTGTTCGTGTGCGAATGTCTCGAGTCTCGGCTGATCTCGAGGGCATTAGTCTTGTTAGTTCAGTCTTAAGAGACTTACTGCCAAAGAAACTGGATTTGCTACGTGAAACCTTTCGAGGAAAAAGATCGTCTGTAATTCGGGCCTGCGAAAAGATTCCGGTGGTTTAATTTGAGTAATTTTTCTACCACTTCGTCTTCCGTAATTTGTCTATTAGCGTAAGTTTTGAGTTATGTGCCGGTCCCATTTCCTCGATCATATAAAAAAATATATAATAATTACTTTTTAATCGTTATTATATTTTTTCTTATGTGATCGAAACTCTGAAACCTTCCGAAAATTCGGAACTTACCCTATCAGCTAATTAAAATGATTTTTTTTTGAAATTCTTATTTCCATACGAGTATTCCCATCATCACTGCTATTTCAAAGCTGAAGTTACAACTCAATCTAATGGTCAATACTCAAAGAGTTGATGTGTTATAATATCCTTTCAGGTGACACTTCTATTTAGTTAACTATAAATAGTATTTGGATTATAAGGCTCATTTTGAATCAAATCACACTAAATGAAATATCTACACTATTGGTCAGATAAATGTGAGAGTTTCATATTAGTAAAATGTACGATTTATAATTGAACAATATTTGAAATTATAAATCAGTTCATTTATTTGGTTAAATAGTAAGGTACTAATTTATAAACAGGACAGAGAAGTTGTCTGGAATATTTTAAAATGAATATTCTTTAATAGTAGGGTTGTGACTATAGTCTTTTAAATTCAAAGATCTTGGTATCGAATACTATATACCGCTGGTTTTGAACGATTCAATACTGATTACTTATCTCCGTCTATAATATTTTTGGGATCTATAATTTTCAAAACATATTTTACCAACCCTAGTCACTAGTACTGGCTTGTTTCCGTACTAAGATTTGATGATAGGATTCACGGTAGCATAGAATCATGTAACTTTTTCTCTATTAGTAAATGACAATTTATGTTTCATGATTCTACGTATGAATGTCTCACACTTTTACAAATAAGACTATAAGGTTCTGCTGAGTGATTTGTTTTTGTATGTTCTCCACCGTAATCCATTCATCCAGTGTTTATCTCAGAGATCCACTTTTAGGCACACACAAGAATATATGTTGTCCTGTTCAAGTATACATTTCATCTTGCTACTTTTTCTTATTTAAAAAAAAAATCCTGTTCTTCAAAAAGAGGAATTATTTTCTTAATTCTTTTCACTTTTGATCGACTTTAATTGAATGCATTGTTCGCTTATCCAAGAAGGTAATTTAAATTTTTCTCATTAAACTTCAAATATTCAATACATTTTATTCTTGATTCATTATGATTTCCCATACATGTACATAAATCTTTCTATCTGTTCAGTTTCTACTAATCTAAATACGTAACTAATAGTCTAATCTTTATAACTAACCTTCATGTCTACTTGCTCCACCAGAACAAGGCGGCCAACCTTCATACGTTTCTCTGACTCCTGTTAATCCAATGGGTAAGGTTAATGTCTCTTCTAATTGGCTGTTACAGTTGAACACACAAACTCACGCACGATAGTCTCTTCCAATTGGCTGTTACAGTTAAACTCACAAACTCACGCACGATAGTCTCTTCTAATTGGCTGTTACAGTTGAACACACAAACTCACGCACGATAGTCTCTTCTAATTGGCTGTTACAGTTATCACACACAAATTCACGCACGACACGTCTCTTCTAATTGGCTGTTACAGTTATCACACACAAACTCACGCACGACACGTCTCTTCTAATTGGCTGTTACAATTATCACACACAAACTCACGCACGACACGTCTCTTCTAATTAGCTGTTACAGTTAAACACACAAACTCACGCACGATAGTCTCTTCTAATTGGCTGTTACAGTTAAACACACAAACTCACGCACGATAGTCTCTTCTAATTGGCTGTTACAGTTAAACACACAAACTCACGCACGATAGTCTCTTCTAATTGGCTGTTACAGTTAAACACACAAACTCACGCACGATAGTCTCTTCTAATTGGCTGTTACAGTTATCACACACAAACTCACGCACGACACGTCTCTTCTAATTGGCTGTTACAGTTATCACACACAAACTCACGCACGACACGTCTCTTCTAATTGGCTGTTACAATTATCACACACAAACTCACGCACGACACGTCTCTTCTAATTGGCTGTTACAGTTAAACACACAAACTCACGCACGATAGTCTCTTCTAATTGGCTGTTACAGTTAAACACACAAACTCACGCACGATAGTCTCTTCTAATTGGCTGTTACAGTTGAACACACAAACTCACGCACGATAGTGTCTTCTAATTGGCTAATACAGTTAAACAAATAAACTCACGCACGATAGTTGTCGAATACAAATAACGCACGTCACGATGTCTTTTCTAATTGGCTGTTACAGTTATCACACATAAATAACTGAATTCTCGATGTTGTCATTTTATATATAAATTATAAATTTTACATGTTTTAATTCAGAGTTTTGCCGTTATTGTTTCCTCAGCTACCCCAACTGCATAATATTTTTTGCACCAACAGATCTTCGTTACCAAATTATTGAGGTTTTTGATTGTTTTGATGTTTGCTTCCAAGAAAGAAGTTATGGTGGGATCGTTGAAGGTAACGAGGAGATCGTACTTCATTTTCGGTGGCCCCACCATGACTTTCTTTCTGGGTTGTTGTTTTGGAGTTCTAGAAAAGTGTACAAGTTGAATGTTCTGTGTCCATATACCGACAGCTTAAAATTTTTCCAAATTAATAGAAAAATCTGACATTTAGAATTATCAAAGTTAAAATTTCGGATTGTTCAAACACACGAAAAATTATTTGACAAAATGTTGACTCAACATTTTCCAGTTATGAATCTAGGTTTGTAGTTCTGTTGTAGGGTATCACTCGATCATCGTTTTCTTTTCCACACATTAATAGGTGGCAAGTAATTGTGAGTCCGCATCGGATATCTCTCTAAGATTATTTGGTGTAAGGCGATATTCTCCGGTAAATTAATTCCTCGTAAGAAAGAGAAAGGACACACGTAGAGCTTCTTACCGTGGCTATTTCTAGTAGTTGTGTTACTACATCAGATAGCTAGACTTGTGTTGTTAAACTTTTCGAATAATTTAGTGTTAGAATCAGTGTATGGAAGAATTTAATTTTTTTATAAATGTGCAAATTTTGTATTTTGAAAAATGGATCTTTGAACCACTTTCCTTTCTGACTGCTTTTTCCAGTCCCTTGTACTTAATTTTCTTTTTATGTTAGCGATATGTCAAACCATTACTAAAATTAACTAGAACGAACACTCGTAGAGCACATACTTCCGCAGCCGCTACATTTTTTGTTCATTTTGACCTTTTCTTTGACCTTTGACCCGATCGCTCCCGAAATTAATCATATGATTGCAGGACTATGACCAATCGTCCCACCAGCTTTATGGCAATTTGATTGAATGCTTTTTGAGTTTTGCGAATAACAAGATTACAGTAACTAGATTACAAATAAATAGATATTGGCGATCAAAAAATACCTTCCTTAATTTTGCAAAGATAATCATTGAATTAAAAAGATACGTCATACACATCGAAAACCCACTTTTAGCAATAGATTTTTTATGAAATATAAATTGATCTCTCTATCCTATATCACATCTGTAATCTTTATCCTTCAATACTATATTACATTTCTATTACAATTCCAATGGAAAATAGTTCTTTTTGCCACTGTATAGTTATGTGACGTACCCAAACCTCTTTGAAAGTGCTCCCTCCTCATTTGTATATGATATTGTAAGGCATCATCACATCAATGGGGGTACAAATTCGCTTCAAATAAGATCTTCAAGTTGTTGTTGTCAGTTTTTCCAATAAAGCTTTGAGTGGAGCTGCATCAAGACCTGTCTCCTGCTGCCATCAAAGTTAAGTCTCATCAAGTTATAACAATAAGATTTCAAGCGCTCTTATTGATATCCAATACGCCTTCTAAGAATGACGTGAAAAAGAATCTCTGTTATTGTTATTTAATTTAGAGGAACATTTCACTTCTTTTGCCATTGCTAGAAGTTAAATTTTCCAAAGAATTAATTACCACTGCGCCAATTCTTCTTCATCATGTATTGTATCATAAAATTAATATTTAGTAGGGTCGAATATTGTTCACAGTTCACTAATATTAATTTTACCAAAAATATTCTAGTTTGGAGATATTTTAAAATTGGTTTAGGTACACAATGAAATTTTTAAAGATTTGAAAATAATACAAAATTAGAAAAATGTGATTTATGAAATTTCTCTTTTGTGGAAATGACTTTTCATCTGATAGTACATCATCACAGTGACTCTTTTCTCTGATAGTACATCATCACAGTGACACTTTTCTCTGATAGTACATCATCACAGTGACACTTTTCTCTGATAGTACATCATCACAGTGACTCTTTTCTCTGATAGTACATCATCACAGTGACACTTTTCTCTGATAGTACATCATCACAGTGACACTTTTCTCTGATAGTACATCATCACAGTGACTCTTTTCTCTGATAGTACATCATCACAGTGACTCGTTTCTCTGATAGTACATCATCACAGTGACACTTTTCTCTGATAGTACATCATCACAGTGACACTTTTCTCTGATAGTACATCATCACAGTGACACTTTTATCTGATAGTACATCATCACAGTGACTCTTTTCTCTGATAGTACATCATCACAGTGACTCGTTTCTCTGATAGTACATCATCACAGTGACTCTTTTCTCTGATAGTACATCATCACAGTGACACTTTTCTCTGATAGTACATCATCACAGTGACTCTTTTCTCTGATAGTACATCATCACAGTGACTCGTTTCTCTGATAGTACATCATCACAGTGACACTTTTCTCTGATAGTACATCATCACAGTGACTCTTTTCTCTTATAGTACATCATCACAGTCACTCTTTTCTCTGATAGTACATCATCAGAGTGACTCTTTTCTCTGATAGTATATCATCACAGTGACTCGTTTCTCTGACAGTACATCATCACAGTGACTCTTTTCTCTGATAGTACATCATCACAGTCACTCTTTTCTCTGATAGTACATCATCAGAGTGACTCTTTTCTCTGATAGTACATCATCACAGTCACTCTTTTCTCTGATAGTACATCATCAGAGTGACTCTTTTCTCTGATAGTACATCATCACAGTGACTCGTTTCTCTGACAGTACATCATCACAGTGACTCTTTTCTCTGATAGTACATCATCACAGTCACTCTTTTCTCTGATAGTACATCATCAGAGTGACTCTTTTCTCTGATAGTACATCATCACAGTGACTCGTTTCTCTGATAGTACATCATCACAGTGACTCTTTTCTCTGACAGTACATCAACACAGTGACTCATTTCTCTGATAGTACATCCTTTTCTCTGATAGTACATCATCACAGTGACTCTTTTCTCTGATAGTACATCATCACAGTCACTCTTTTCTCTGATAGTACATCATCACAGTGACTCTTTTCTCTGATAGTACATCATCACAGTGACTCGTTTCTCTGATAGTACATCATCACAGTGACTCTTTTCTCTGATAGTACATCATCACAGTGACACTTTTCTCTGATAGTACATCATCACAGTGACTCTTTTCTCTGATAGTACATCATCACAGTGACTCGTTTCTCTGATAGTACATCATCACAGTGACACTTTTCTCTGATAGTACATCATCACAGTGACTCTTTTCTCTGATAGTACATCATCACAGTCACTCTTTTCTCTGATAGTACATCATCAGAGTGACTCTTTTCTCTGATAGTACATCATCACAGTGACTCGTTTCTCTGACAGTACATCATCACAGTGACTCTTTTCTCTGATAGTACATCATCACAGTCACTCTTTTCTCTGATAGTACATCATCAGAGTGACTCTTTTCTCTGATAGTACATCATCACAGTGACTCGTTTCTCTGATAGTACATCATCACAGTGACTCTTTTCTCTGACAGTACATCATCACAGTGACTCATTTTTTCTGATAGTACATCATCACAGTGACACTTTTCTCTGATAGTACATCATCACAGTGACTATTTTCTCTGATAGTACATCATCACAGTCACTCTTTTCTCTGATAGTACATCATCACAGTGACTCTTTTCTCTGATAGTACATCATCACAGTGACTCTTTTTTCTCTGATAGTACATCATCACAGTGACTCTTTTCTCTGATAGTACATCATCACAGTGACTCTTTTCTCTGATAGTACATCATCACAGTGACTCTTTTCTCTGATAGTACATCATCACAGTGACTCTTTTCTCTGATAGTACATCATCACAGTGACTCTTTTGTCTGATAGTACATCATCACAGTGACTCTTTTTCTTTTCTCTGATAGTACATCATCACAGTGACACTTTTCTCTGATAGTACATCATCACACTGACTCTTTTCTCTGATAGTACATCATCACAGTGACTCTTTTCTCTGATAGTACATCATCACAGTCACTCTTTTCTCTGATAGTACATCATCAGAGTGACTCTTTTCTCTGATAGTACATCATCACAGTGACTCGTTTCTCTGATAGTACATCATCACAGTGACACTTTTCTCTGATAGTACATCATCACAGTGACTCTTTTCTCTGATAGTACATCATCACAGTCACTCTTTTCTCTGATAGTACATCATCACAGTGACTCTTTTCTCTGATAGTACATCATCACAGTGACTCTTTTCTCTGATAGTACATCATCACAGTGACTCTTTTCTCTGATAGTACATCATCACAGTGACTCTTTTCTCTGATAGTACATCATCACAGTGACTCTTTTCTCTGATAGTACATCATCACAGTGACTCTTTTCTCTGATAGTACATCATCACAGTGACTCTTTTTCTTTTCTCTGATAGTACATCATCACAGTGACACTTTTCTCTGATAGTACATCATCACAGTCACTCTTTTCTCTGATAGTACATCATCACAGTGACTCTTTTCTCTGATAGTACATCATCACAGTCACTCTTTTCTCTGATAGTACATCATCAGAGTGACTCTTTTCTCTGATAGTACATCATCACAGTGACTCTTTTCTCTGATAGTACATCATCACAGTGACTCTTTTTCTTTTCTCTGATAGTACATCATCACAGTGACTCTTTTCTCTGATAGTACATCATCACAGTGACTCTTTTCTCTGATAGTACATCATCACAGTGACTCTTTTCTCTGATAGTACATCATCACAGTGACTCTTTTCTCTGATAGTACATCATCACAGTGACTCTTTTCTCTGATAGTACATCATCAGAGTGACTCTTTTCTCTGATAGTACATCATCACAGTGATTTTCTCTGATAGTACATCATCAGAGTGACTCTTTTCTCTGATAGTACATCATCACAGTGACTCTTTTCTCTGATAGTACATCATCACAGTGACACTTTTCTCTGATAGTACATCATCCCAGTGACTCTTTTCTCTGATAGTACATCATCACAGTGACTCTTTTCTCTGATAGTACATCATCAGAGTGACTCTTTTCTCTGATAGTACATCATCACAGAGACTCTTTTCTCTGATAGTACATCATCACAGAGACTCTTTCCTCTGATAGTACATCATCACAGTGACTTTTTTCTCTGATAGTACATCATCACAGAGACTCTTTTCTCTGATAGTACATCATCACAGTGACTCTTTTCTCTGATAGTACATCATCACAGTGACTCTTTTCTCTGATAGTACATCATCACAGTGACTCGTTTCTCTGATAGTAC